>WUQG02447624.1:0-35225 GCA_011317285.2 Androctonus mauritanicus
TGTATATATATATATATATATATATATATAACAAATATAACAAGTTTTATTTACCATGTATTTTTTTTTATTAATATCATAGTATTTATTTCGAATACTATAAATATTTGTAAATAATATTCTTAAAGAAAAAACATCAATTAGAATATATTGGCAGTCATAATAAAGTAAAAGAATGATTTATGAAGAGACAAAGTATGATATAATATATCATTCTTATAAAATAATATTTGTATTGAAAATAATACAAATCTTATTCTTAAGAATAATATATTATTTTCAAAAATAATTACATCATATTTATTTATGATATGTTAAATATGTTAATATATAATAAGGAAACCAATAGAAATAAATTTCTGTTGATTTAATATTTACATTCAAATTCACTTAATTGTTATTTTTTATAATTATTTAAACTCAGATTTGTAACAATTAAATTGCAAACAATTAAAATAATGTATTTTAAATTTATATGACATATAATCCGAAGCAAATAATATAAAAGCTGTCTCTAAAAATTGCATTTTAATACTAAAATTATTCAGATAGCAATATATTTATGAAAAATTTTAAACTGTAATATTATATATAGATAATTAAATAGTATTTTAGTTGAATTTATATTGATTTTACAAAGAAATTTTAAACTCAAACTTGATTGAATATAACAGAAAATTAATAAATTATTTTATTATTTTATTTCAAATTTTTGGTTGATTTTTTGCCAATTTATGCTACAATTATGTACATATTTGTAAATATAAGGAACAAAAAAAATAACCAATCTTAAATACAATTAATGTAGAATTTAATTCAGTTTTTATTCATTCAATTCAATTTTGAATATGTTTGTTTAGATTATTTGGTGAATTACAGATATGCAAGAGTTCTCTAAACTTACGTTCTTTGTAACATTGCATATATGTTTAATTTTATATAAATTTGATTTACTATAAAATTATTATATACTTGTCATGAAAAAATTATAAACATTATACATTGTATAGAATCTATGTATAAACCCCAAAATACAATTCAACTATTATAATACAATTAATATATCCAGGGTGTTCTGCTAATGGACCAACAAACTCAGAGGGTTATTAGTAGACATCAAGAGGAACAAAAATTGCAATGGAACATGGTGTCGCAAACGATGTTGAGTGTGTGAAAATCGTGAAAAACGCATGCAGGTTTCTACGTCACACTGGAAAGAAAAAAAGTACAATAATAACTATAAAAAGATTTATTTCATTAATTATTACAAGTTGGAAGTGGCAGCTGCTGACATCTTTGCACAGTCTACAACAACTTAAAAATGATTCCTGGACGCACTCAAAGATACCAGGTATGCTTTTGATATCTGCCAATTTTCACACTCTCAGCGTGGTTTGCAACACCATGTTTCATTGCAGTTCTTGTTCCTCTTGGTGTCTATTAACAACCCTCTGAGTTTGTCAGTCCATTAACAGAACATCCTGTATATATAAATTATATTAAATTACAATAGTTTCTATGACATACAATAACTTTCATATTGAAAATTAAATATCAATAATAAAATTATTAGTAGTAACACTAACTGCATTATAGTATTAATATTATTATAATACTATAATATAAAGCACTCTACTATAAACTAGTTAGCCTCTGGCCACTATGTACTCAAATATATTAAAAAAGAAACATTTTTTTCTTGTCTGTCAAATTTGAGATTTTTTAATTATTTAACAGATCTTTGTATACAATGTATTATGCTTGTTTTCTTTTTCCAGACCAAACTTTGAAATTTTCTTTATATGAAACTGACAACTAACAAATCATCAATTTACTGATTCAGTTATTTAGATAATAATTATAATTATTTTCTTAAAAATAATTATAAATTCTGAAATAATTAAATATTATTTAAATGCAACATTTATGTAATCTCAGTGTGCCAAATGCAAATTGAACCTTCAGTACGGAGAAGGAATAGTCAACATTTTTTGATCGAAAAAGCTAGAAATTGAAGTCAGATAATAAAATGAAGTATGCAAACATAACTAAGAAATAAACTATGATAATTTAAAACAAAATTTATAATGAGATTGGAATTTATTTTTCTAAAAGACATGATTAAAGATTTGAAATGAAAGGATATAGTAATGGCAGCACAAAAGCACGGACTTCACATGCTTATTCCTTTGTTATATATGATTATAAAGATGATTTTTATATATTTTGTATGTTACAAATATTTTATGTAAAACTGCATTTACTTAAGTTTTGAAAACTCTTGCTTTTATAATTTCCAAGTATTTTATCAATATGTTAACATACAAAATTATGATTGGTTTAGTAACTTATTAATGTGCAGTTGGTCTTTGTTTAATGTTATCTCATTTAATGTCATTTCACTATTAAATTACCAACAAAAATTTAATTAATTAATTAAAAAATTGAAAATTTTAAGGCAGCAAAACAGAATAAAGCCCTGTTTTCCTACATTTTCCTTCATAATAGAAAGAAAACAAGGTTGAAACCTATAATTATAGAAAACAGGATCAGTTAGTGCTCATATTTTATATGAGCACTAACTGATGAAGTATATAATAATGTTTGTGAACCATATATTAATTAAACTATACAGCATACAGGACATTTGACCAGATTTATTATGGTTTTCTGTTCGGAGGACTTAGGATTGAATATAGAATCCACTTCTTGGAAAATATATGCTAAGTAAATAGAATGTTTGATTTCAGTTAACTTTATAATAATTTTCAGGAACCTAACCTTGACATTAAATCCATTGTATCCAAAAACTTGAACTCCCTCTGTCTTGATTAATATTGTTAATAAAGGAAATTTCATTGAGACATTTGAAATAAAATTAGAAAGATTTTTAGATTTTTGTGTTTAAAAAAAAAGTCATTTTTAGATTATCATGTTAAAATAACAATATTTTTTGAATTAATAATTTTAATGTGAGGCCTAAATAAAAATAGCCATTATCAATAAGAAAATTGTGGTAAAAATTTTGATGATAACTTTTCAGGGATAATAATTTTTCTGTTTGCATTAGGAAGATTCAAAACTTTGTTGATGTCATCATTCAGTTTTATATTTAGAAAAAATTATTTTTAAAGTTATCATGAAAATTTTTAATGTTAAAATTTATAACTAAATCTCTTAATGGCAAATTTATTTACAAGACTTATGTATTAGCAATATTTACAGAAGGAAATAATGATTTCTAGAATATTTTTAGATTTTTCTAGATAAAAGAAAATTAAAAATTTTATTTAACAGAATAAAATAATTTATATTTACTGTTTAATTGATGAGTATAATTGTTATTTTAAATTAGCAAACAGAAGAGAAAACTGAAACAAAAAATCCTAATAATCTTATGGGACTTGTGCGTCGGAATTCTGTTCATATAGACAGTGATAGTTTGAACAGAAATAAAACCAAATTGCCATTCACAAATAGAGCATCTGTTCATGAAAGTATGGGACTCAGAGCACAGCTACCAAATCCAGATAAATACCTCTTCACTCAAACTGAAGAAAATACTGATAGAAGTAATTTAAAAGATAATTCAGATGGTAAATATCTAATTTATATAACTTATTATTAACAAGTTTTTCCTGTTTATACAATAAATTTTGTTTCACGAGGAGAAAAATGTTTGACTATATTTTAATTTTTATAAATAATAATAAAATTATAATTATTTTAAAATTTATTAATTATGTAATGTGAAAATTAATGTTGATGATTCTTAATAATTATCCTGTAATGTTTATTCAAATTTTTTGATTTTCAGTAAAAATAATTTCAGATTTATTAGAGGTTTGGAACAGAGCTCAGTGCAGTCGTCTGGATGATCAAAGGGGAACAGAAATAAATTTTGAATTACCGGAATTTCTGAAAAATAAATTCGATCATCCGTCTGGAAAAGAAAACTGTTTAAATATGGGAAATCGATTATCAGTTGATGCTAGAATTGGTGAAATGATGAATAATGCAAAAATGGCAGCAAAGGAAAAAAACATTTCACAGCTTCCATTTTCAAGTATTCAGAAAGAATTAGGTATTTCTTCTTCAATGCATTGTCTAGATCATGGATTTAGTCAAGAAGCAATATTTCCATCTCACCAGCAAGCAGAAAAATACTTTTCATCAACTTTTGATTATCATCCTTGTTTTGGATTTAGTGATATTAAATCATCTGAAAACTATCTACTAAATTTAGGCATTTCACAAACATCCCAAAGTGATATGAAAAATAGACTTGCTCCTCCACCTCCTGATCATATGTCAAACAAATTTCATCCACGTTCCACATCTCATTCTCTTCCTTGTCTTCCACCTCATATTTGTCCTGCTACAAGAAGTCTTTCACTACATTCTCAAGATCTTACTGCTTCCAGGTCTTCCCCTGCACGTAGTCTAGATGATCCCATACTCAGTAGTATTGAAGATTTATATAGATTTAGATATCACATTAAAAGCACAGTCATCTGAATGTGATGATACTCTTTCACCATCAAAAATTCCATTGCCACCAGATTCATCTAATACTTCTCTTCATGTAGAAGAAGCTAATTTTCCTCCACCTTCTCCATTAAATGTTTCGGGAAATGATATGATTCACAAAAATGAAATATTTCTTCCTCCACAACCTCCCTTACGTAAGTTATTATGTGAACCACCACCAATACCACCTAAAGCACAATCTCGGGGTCCTCCGCCAAGACCACCTAGTAGACAGCTTGTCAATATAAATCCAAATTATACTCAAACATCTGATGACGATCATACAGAAGAAGAAAGAACTGTTTCGGAAAGAATTGCAAAATCTGAAGGAGTTCAACAGAAAAGGTCATCTAAATGTGGTTATGTTGAAAGAGGTGGATCAAATAATTTTAACATTAGTTTTGTTTAAATGTTTATTAGGACCCAGCAAAAACAAATTAATGGGAATTAAATCATAGTCAAGAAAATGACAATCAAATGAAAGTTAATCAATTAAATTGATAACTAAAATTAATTATTTTATTAAAAAAATATCTCTTATCAATGAAGAAAAATAGTAAACAAAAATTTGAAATTCATATTACATTCACAAAAAGATAAGCAATTCAAGCCGAATTTTTGTGATTTTTAAATCTTTTTTATCTTCTCCAGTAGTTCGAGATTTCCAATGTGACTATTGTATATTCTGAAAATAACATAAAATTTTGTCTTAGAAATGATTAATGAACATGTTGTTTAAAACAAACAAATTTACTAAAGCAGTCGAACTGCAAAAAATCACGACGATTAATTTTTAAAGTCGAATTCTTCTATTTGTTAGCTTATTGAGAAAAATTTTTGATCTATATTATAAAATTATTTTATAATTAATTTTAATTAGCAATTATTTAATTAAAAGAAATGATTTAATATCATAAATTTTTAGTAAAAAATATTTTCTGTAGCGAGAAAATATTTTCTATTTTCTTCCGAGCGACAGCTTTAGATTTATTTTGCTGGGTCGTAACATTTAACATCTGAGTAATTATATGTATATATATATATTAAAATATGGTAAATTTGGTTACATTATGTTTGTAAATATTCCAAGAATTTCATTGTATAAAGACTTAAGTTTAATATTAGTCTTCCTTTTCATTTTGATAATTTTTCAATTCATCTTAATATAATGTGGTACCTGTCACGTACAGCATGACAATCTAAAATTTTTTTCATATTTATATGATTCTTACAATCTTTGGTTGAATGGTTTTATATTTTGTTTTTGAAAGACAATCTATAGTGTTCATGAATAAGTAACTTAATGTTTTCTGATGTACTTGAATGTTCTCTATTTCCTATGTGCATGCTACGGATCTTTAAAGTGACACTTCTTTTCTGTGATAGGTGTGACATTTAAATATCTTCTAGAATTATTAAGTAAGTTTTTTGAATGAAAGAATTTATCTTAATGTTCTCTAGAGATGATGCACAACCAATATTTCTACTTTACTTACTTTAATTAATTAAATTTTATTTTTTACTGTAAATTTACAGAATAAACTTAATGACGACGTAGGTTTTTGTATTAATTAAACATTACAGATTTTTGGATGAATTTTAAATTCTCGGTTGTGCATTAATCTGGTTACAGTTTATCATAAATTATAAATGAATACTTCTGGTGCTATTTCTCTATACTTAAATCCAAATTTTTCTGCAGATTCACATTGTATGTTGATCAGTGTTATTAAAGGACTGTAAAGATTGCTATTTAATATAGAAAGGAATGAAAGGGACCAAATGATAAAAAAATTAAAAAAAAATATATATATATATATATATTTATACAATACATTTTTAATTTTACTTCAAAAATTAATTTAGGGTCATGCTGGCAATAAATTATGCACTCTTACAGTGCACATTCGTTACACACTTTCCCAAATTATTGATTGCCTCAAATGCAGGAGCTTAATTCCTAAACCGATAGTGCTTTCTACAGATTGTTAACATGACCCCGAATTAGATAGAATATTTATAATTTTGAAAAAAAAAAAAACATTTAATTTTTTTAATTAGCGTTATTTTGGATTCAAATTCTAATAATGGAAAATATTTCAAAATTCTTTTTTTTTTGTTTGTTGTTTAAAAATGCAAAATATTATTAATATTTTTTGTTTATAGAAAAAAAAAAAGATTATTATTTTTATATATATTAGAAATTTTGCAGGCAAAATTTTGTTTTTGGTTTGGTCCGAGTACGTGTTTTTAATCTTCTGTTTTAGGGTGAGAAGTTTTAAGATATTTATCCAGGGAAAGGAAAGTATATTTTGAACATAATCTTGAATGTTATCGAGAAAAAAAAATTTAATAATTTATATGTTGTACTTATTTTATTTTTAACTAAATGTAAATATCTTTTAAAAAAAAATAAAAGGATGCATTGTTCTTCCTGATGTATAGTTACAAAATTTTAATAAATAATCTCTTATTATATGGTAATTTTTCCATTCTTCTTATTTTGCATTTGGCATCAGTAGATTTTTGCTATACAGCATTAGAAATATATATTTCAAAGCCCGGTTTTAGGGAATTATACACAATCGTCACAAATTATTGATAGTTAATGAGATACTTAAGTGCAGAGATATTTATGAATTAGTAAAATTTGCAATTGATAGAGCAGTTCAGCATTTACTGTACATTACATGAAGATAAACTGTGTTGCAATGAGGTGATATTTATCTTTCCATTCTCTTTATTTTGCACTTGGCATCAGTAAATTTTTGCTATACATCATTAAAAATATATATTTCTAAGCCTGGTTTTGGGGAATTATATATAATCAGCTCAAATTATTATTATTAATGAAGTATTTAAGTGCAGAGATGTTTATGAATTAGTAAGTCTGCAATTAATAAAGCAATTCAGCATTTACTGTTTTGTAACGAGGAGACAATATCTTTTGCCATAGAATAAACAGAACAGTTTTCAATTATGTTGGAAGATGAAAATATGGCTACAGTAGTACTGTTTCCAGCATCAATCCAATAATCAGCATGGGATTGATGGAGTATTGATGAAGCTGATACAAGTAAATGCAACTACAGCATTACAAAGGTTGCCATTACTACAAAAGGCAAAGTATCGATACAAGTTTCCAAGGATGGTCTTAATACCAGTGCAAACTGCAATAACAGGCTGTCCTCCTCTTTAGATTGGATGTGTTGCCATAGTAACTGTACCTGGCCTCCCCGCAATTGGAGGGTATAGGATGAACCACACAGTTCTTTTAAAGATAGAGGATGAAGTCTAACATTTGTCTTAGTGTGAAATAACTGTCAAGTCGACTCAGTATACTAGCTGACAATGGTAATCCCTTCGCGTACGTGATCCGTATCCCCTAACAACAAAAGCATCCCGCGGGACCGGCTAAGGATCGAAGGCTTAGGTGTGCTATCAAATAAATCACGTGATCACTAGGAAATTTTTCGCGTGTTCCTTTACGTTGCAGATTATACACGGCATGCAATAAATTACAGGTATTTAATGCGATATGTTTTAAACATGTTGCTCCAATTTAGTGCTATTGACTTAAGTTCGCTCTGGGAATTTTTTCCCCCTGTTAGTGATTGATAACCACGCTAAAAACAAAAGGCGTCGGAATTTAGAAAAGGAAAAGATTTTTCACTAACTGTTTTATATCGTCTAAAACCCGATAAAGTCTTATTTCTCTGAATAATGTAACAATTAAGAATAGATTAAAGCCAAATTAGCATGTCGTTATGGGACACTTAAGATGCAAATTGCCAAGATTTATCCAATAACCGCGTCTTTTTTTTCCTTTTCTTTTTTTTTATTTTTTTACGTTCGAATTATGTTCCGCGTATGTTGCGAGTTAATCGAGAACGAGCGGTGTATCGAACTGCACGGAAAAATTTTCAAAAGGAAAAAAAAAATTCCTTTTTTTTGTGCAAGCTTAACGAAATTCCGCGCAGAACGAACGTCGGTCGAAAGCGTAAAGCGGGTACCAATAACAAAATTTATGCCCGAAGCGGTACCGAATTAAATTTATAGCCGTAATTTTATTTTCGATGTGATAATTGCGTTACTGTATCACCTAAAGCTTCCGAGATAACCGCTAGAACAGGAATTACGTTAATACAGAGTCGCGGAAAAAAAAATATATTCCTCGATTTTTAAATGAAAATTTGTAATTTATAATTATTTATTTTGCTATAAATTTTGTTTAAATGCCCCCGAGTTATTCGTTATCTTTAATTGTGTGCTCCAGTAATCGTTTATCATCATTTTCTTTTTTCGTTATAAATTGCAGCCAGAAACACTCGGGATGTTGCACTTATCACGAGATTCGAGTGTTCATTGCGGGGCGCGATACATTATTCAAGCCCTTAGAATGAACGTGGCTTTACTCTAGAGGGCGAATTTTACTTCAATTTGCATTTTCCTGATGCTCTATTACTTATCTGTTACTCCAGCAGTGAAAAAGCCTCACCACCGCGATTGCCCGACTCTTTAGAATCGTGTGATGCGCAATTTGCAGAATTTAAATAACGCTATATCGAATGTGTTTTTGGTCTCCGCGTAAAAAAAAATTTTATTGGCTTTTATATTAAAAAAAAAATTGACTCCATCATCAGGCACTGATTTGTGGAACCGGTTGTGTTCAATTCAGAATGCGCTGGTTTTTATACTCTAATTCTTTATACAGTAAGCGAATTCGATTTTCCAATTCTACAAAAACGTTCTCGGAGCAAGAACTATAAAGACAGACAATAAATTATCGAACTGAGTGTTTCTGCCGAACTTCAAGAATTTCGCATTATCTGGAACGCAATTGTTAAAAATGCCGAAAAGAAAAAAAAAAATAGTTTTCTTGATATTTTCGTAGCGTACAGTTGAACTAATTCTGAATCCGGTAACGTACTTCTTAAAGCTTGTACTGTTCTCCGAACATTTGTATCGATGTACCACCCACGTTCTCAAAAGTTTTTACTGTCTACATCCGTTTTTCGGTTGTGGAAGTGAAAAGCCGTAAATCTCTCTTCGCGACAGACCCGGGGACGCGTTTGAAGACGTCAAAAGAAGCGACAACCCCCTAACTGTCACGAAGATAACTCCGGAAGGCGTACAATGACATAAGTGGATTTAAGTCGCGCTTCGAAAAGTTCTGGTTATTACAATGTAAAAAAAAAGAATATGAAAATCGTAAACTGTTTGTTTACGTTATGTCGCGACTATGTGGCTCATATCTGCGATGTTGCCAACGGATAGAGTATGATGATTCCTTCTGGCGTCTTAGTGATTGGTTGAGTTATGGAAGTTTCCGTTTTGCTTCCGATAACAGAGGAGAGATGTCGATGACACCAGACTGTCGTCCGCACTTAACACATTTTGAGGTCATTCTAATATATAAATGACTTTCACCAAAAAAAAATGGCGAATAAAATATCATTCAGCATTTCTAGATTAAAATTTTTAATAAAATTTAAAATGATAAGTTTAAATTTCGAATAATTACTTACATAAAAATGTCGATGGTTTATTTATTTTGTTGTTTTCGTTGCTAAGGTGACAGCGACGTAAGAGAGTTTCGTGTTTCGTATCTACTTAAACGTAATAAGATTTTACAGTATTTTTATTATTACTTTTTCATTTGATTGCATTATTATTCTAGAAATTTAAATATGTAATTACGTATTTTAAAATTTAGAATTTTAAATAGTTGTAAGAATTTCCCGGTTGGAGTCGCTTTTTCAAGATTTCTTTTCAACGGCTGCCATTTTTGTAATTTTTGTTAATTACAATAAAAGTAAGTTTTCAAAATGTCAAGACGGCTAACGAAAAACACTAGTGGAAATATAATTAATTTTAAAATGTTAATTTGTTTAACATAATTAAATTTAAAAAGCTTTGGGCTATTTAGAATAATTTAAACAGTAACGTTAATAAAGTTTAGTGTAACCGTTTTAATATAATCAAAGATGGCTGATTAATATGACAAGCGACGTAGAAAAGTATGTAAACATACTCATATGAGTTATGGATAATAAAATGCATTATTTGCATTTTCAACATGTTTAAAACTTAGAAAATTTACATTTTGCCATTCTGCAATATTAGAGAAGTAAATATTTTCTTGGCTTATTTTGCTCATAAAGACGATTTATGCCTTTAAACTTCACGGCTTTATTAAATCAAACCGGAGAACAATGGTAGTTCTGGAAAATGATTTCGCTATTTATCGGTTTTGGAAAATCTTCAAAAACCGTAAATTGGTTCAGTTAGACGGGTTTCCGCGGAAGAAAAGAAGAGAAAAAAAAAGAAACCAAAAAAAAAAAACAAATACTGCATTAAATTTTATTACAATCGGATTAAGTTTACTGGATTTTCTTCCTCTAAATTATTTTAAACGTTCAAGAAAATTCCAGAAAGAAAAATGTCGCATTTATTCCGGAATAAAAAAAAATCTCTGGAGGAAATGAGGCGATTTAAAAATTACAGGGTTACTCGGAAATTGTTGTCGCTGGAAAAGAACAAGTTGTTGAAAATTTCCTTCTCCGATTTTATTTTTTGTTGGTTTGGTAGAAAGAAAGAAAGAAAAAAAAAGGAGAAAACTGTGTTTCGCCAACTTTTAGTTTATTCGAAATAAGCTAAAATCGCTTTTTTTCCCTTCGGTTGACTATTGGGAATAGTAGTTTCCATACTCCATTTACTTCTTATATTCATTTTATCGATTTCTTTGAAGGCACAGGAAGCGCATCGATAGGAAATCCAATCAGAACGTAGACAGGAAGTACATATGAATAGGCAGTTCCGCAGTTTTTCGCTTCATCTCTCACAGAAAGAATTAAAAAAGGGCAGTTAGTTCTATAAACGATCGAAGAGCGATTCATTATAGTTACTGTTAAAAATTTAAGCCACCGGAAATTTAAAATTCCTCCCTAAAGTCTTTCTTATTGTCTTTCAGTAAAACCTTTTATATAAAAACAAAATCGAATTAATGACTAAATTAGTATTTTTATTCGCGTTATATATACAATAATTTTCTCTAAACAGACCAAAAATATTAAATAATATATAATAAAGTATATAAATTTATATTAAAACTATAAAATAAATAAATAAAAATATGTTTATCTCAAACGGACATTTTTGGAATAAAAAATTTTTGCTTGCACCGGTCCCTCTGGTGTCTGAAATATACGATATTCATTTAATTTTTATTATTTGAATTATTTAATATTATAAAAGTTTTATGTTAAAGTCGGGTTTTCGGTATTTATATGGCATTTTAAATAAGTTATTTTATAAACAGAGATAATATATATATTTTTAATTATTTGTTCTGGTTTCTTTATCCATCGAGTTCGTTATAAAAATTCAACATTTATTGAACATGCCCGATACGGGAGACATTAAAGTCGGACTGGTGAAACTAATTCCGACTTTCTCGCAACAGTAATGAAGTGGCTTGTTATTCACGAGAAGGTAAGGTTTTTCTTTTATTCGGGTCACTAAGACTGCAAACAATTCCACTTCCAACTTCTCTATTCTCAGGACAACACACACTCCCTTTTCTTGCATTTTTCTTTCTTTTTACCGCTTTTTTTTTACCTTAGTTTCCTTTCTAACACCGAATCAGTTTGTTTTTTTTTCTTTTATTTTCACTTTTGTGTAACTTTTACTTTCTTTTGTCTACACTTTCGGGAGACGTTTTTCCTTTAACAAATCGTTTCCTGCGTTATATGTCATCCTTTAGACATTTGTATTGTTTAACACAAAGTTTCAAATCATTTTTCTGTATCATTTATTGCTTTCTCTCTCTCTCTCTTTCGCTTGTATAGCTATATAGGGACCTGGCAAATCGAATACTAGAAAAAATACTTCAAATTTGTAGAGGGTGTCAACAAGTCCGGTTATATCCAAGATGGAAGAAGAAGAAGAAAAAAAATTCGGCGAAGAATCTATAAAAACGAAATCAATGATAACGCTTTTTATGGGATTTTTATGGACGCTTTATTAGTAATTATCGAAACAGTCATCATTTTTTTGGCGATTAAACTTTAAGAGAATGGAAGGAAAAACATTTTCGCTATAAATATTAAAGTAATGCCTTTTAAAATCAATTTTAAGATTAATTTTTCGTGTTTTATCGGCAAGATTCTAATTTGACTGCCTCGCGTTTTCGCGGCGCCGCGCGCACCTATTAAATGATAATATTATATAATCATATTATCATATGTATTATACGATAATACGATAAAGTAGATGTTAATACCATTCGCATGCATATTAACATCTACTTTATCGAGAACGAAAAAAGTGACAGGCGCGCTATAACGCGACTTATTATTCATGGACGCGTCGCACTAGGATCAGACGCGAAAACGCAACGCAGTCAAAGTAGAATCCTACCATTAAGGTAATCTAAAAATCTATTTTGAAATTCGATACATCGGAAAATTTCATTACTTGAAGAGATAACGTAGACTTCCTGACAAGTTTCTCCTGAGAAAATAAAACCATAAGAGAATATGTCGACGATTCCATTATATATTTTAACAATTCTTGGTAGCTAGAAGCATTACAATCGACGTAAAGTATGGCAATATTTTTTTCCTCTCTCTCTCTCTCTTGGAGAAGTCCTCCTGCAAGGAAAGCACTTGGCGTATTGTAAAGCAAACGGCTGGAAATAAGAAGTAAGCTTACAGAAAGCTTTCTAGGAGATACTTTTGTGATAGAACAGAAATAACAACACAAAAATACGTTAACGACTACAGCGGGCAGTTGTTTGTGACAATGTCAAAAATTCGGAAAAAATATATTTCCGATACCCATGCCAAATAACAGATGTACGTATGCCGTACCTATCTTTCTTTTTTGGGCATTAAAAAATATATATATATATAGTTTTTTTGGACCACATACATTAATATTATTTTGGTTTTGTGTTTTTTTTTAAACTTTTTTTTTTGTTAAAAAATAAATTTATGAAGTTTTGTAAATTCTGCAATTTATGATGCTAAGAATACATTTGTTATATTTTACGAAGACGTAACATTTTGAAAAAAAAAGAAATAAAAAATGAATTTCATCAATTTAACTATTTAGATTGTAAATAATTTCGTGAAAATTTTGGTTTTGCAGTAGCAATAAGTTCTCTACGGCTTTTGAAAGTGCGATTGTAGTAAATTGTAGCTATCAGAAAGAAGGGGCAAGAGGCAATTGCCAATTTATAACTCAATATGTTAGAAAAATATATTTTTATACTGTTTGAGATTTAGTGTTTGTCAAAATTTGAAATTCTCTATCAATGTTTTCATGTGTTTCTTGTACACTTACCACTGTATATTTATCAATTTTCTTTTTTTTTGAAGGGTCTCAAAAATATTAGTTACCCCGGGCCTCGGATTTTCTCTAAAGTCTCTGGTAGTAAGGATAAAAAAAGTTATATCGATTATAAAAATTAATTAATCGAAAATATTCATGAAATTTTCTTCTAACGTTTCCGTAATACATGAGCTAAAATAAGAGAAAATGCTAAAAATATATGTCGGCATTCTTATTCTTTATTGAATGAATGGCAGAAAAATAAAAAAATAAAAACAAGAATATGGCATTCTTGTATCACATAACACGTTTTTCAGACGAAACGTAAGTTTTTAGAAAAACAAAACCAGAGAAAAAAGGAGGAAGAATCCAGTCGAACAATATCCGATTGATGACAAACTTTAACAGCTGGATCAAAGCTTTGTAGGTAGTTTTAACATATCGAACTGACTCGAGATCGAAATCGGATATTAAACTGTTTAGGTAGATATTTTTCCTGTACTATACGTCAAGATAAGATTCTGTATTGGAAATCTGCCCGGCTGGTAAGATAAATTCTATCTGGTTTCTATACACTGGCCATATCCTGTGCCTTATTGTTCTTTATATTATTTGCAATTCCGTGATCGATCGCTTTGTGCTTTTTGCATAATGTAATGTAATATCACTATTCGCATTTATGAAAAATATATGCATAGTCAAGAATCGATAGATCGATATATATACAGTATATAAAATATATTTGTCTTATATATATTGAATTTTACGTGTATATCCGATGAGAATGTTAATTTTTAGAAGGGAAAACACAGAAACACTTTGTGCAAGAACAAAAGCATAAACAAAACACACTGTGCAAGAACAAAAGCACAAAACAAAACACTCTGTGCAAGAACAAAAGCACAAACAAAACACTCTGTGCAAGAACAAAAGCACAAACAAAACGCTCTGTGCAAGAACAAAAGCAAAGCAAAACACTGCAAGAACAAAAGCAAAGCAAAACACTCTGTGTAAGAACAAAAGCATAAATGAAGAATCTCTGCAAAACCATTTTTCGTGGAATATCTTTATTTGTGCTTTTGTTCCGGCACAAAGTGTTTGTGTTTGCGCGGAATGTCTTCAGTTTAAGAAGTTGAAGCAGTTTTAAGAGAGCTATTAGAGATTTTCCTCTGCGGTAGTAAAGTAATTATATGAAATTAAAAGCTCTTCATAAACAATGATTGCACGTTGAATATCTACAAAGCAGTTTGGTAAAGAACCCTCGAAGTCGTTTTGAAAACGTTGTTACCCAAATCGTGAAGAGATTTTTGTTTTTTAATGAAGTTGAAGTGCACTACGTAATGTAAAATGAATGAATGACATCATTCTCGTTCATTCAAATTTCAACAGTGGTTCCTTTAAACTAACCGCCAGCTTTTTACCTCTTAAAATTGAAGCGAATTAGTATTAGAGGTATATGGCACGGACGTTCCGAAACCCGACAGGAATTCGATTGTCACTTGGGGACAGCAGCTGCTTTGAGAATGATTTATATAAACGTCTTCCTTTGCACACTCCGCTGAAGTTCCTGATCAGAAAGTTGAACACTTAAACTTAGTTTTATTTCTAGCAGAAGCGAAGAACTGTCGATCTATGATTTATGGCACAGACAGTAATGAAAATACGAGAATTATGGGCTACAGTATAACTGATCCGATATATATTAAGAGGTAGGGATGATGAGAGATGTAATAAAGTCGTCACTTTACGGTAGCTTTATAGAACATCTATAAATTATCAAAATTTCTAACGTGCTTATCTAGTTTTATTAGTGCTTCGATTGATTAAATAATAATAATCGATTAATCGAATTTTTATGTAATCGATCGAATCAGAACAATTTTATAAATCATCAGAGTCAGAGTTCGAATGGTTTTAACAGTTACGATATTTACATTGTTTTTATTACGCTTTTAAGGTGTAACAATATAAAAAGTAACATTAACAAAGCTTTGATATTATTTATAACTTCTAGTTTTACATTAATAAGGCTTTGAAGTTTTAAAAAATCCGAAGACTCTGTTAATGATACTTATGGCTTCTAATTTTGCGTTAACTAACAAGGCTTTGAGGTTTAAAAAGAACTCAAAAACCTTGTTTATATTACTTGAGGTAACTCGGGGGAAGATGGCACAGTTAACAATAACTTTATTTATCATGAACATGTGGAGAGGAAAAAAAAAAATATGTAAATTATATCAATATATATCTTGCTTATATTTAGTTATTAGCTGGGAAAATAAAAAAAATGAATTTTTTGAACGTGTAAAGGTAAAAAGGGCAATTAAATGAAACAACACTGGCATCTTTCCGCATCATTTGGGGAAGATGGCACAACACACGAGGTTTACAAGAGCAGAGGAAAAAAAACACATTTAAAAGAACATTTTATATGCATATGACACTTACAGAATGTGACTTTGCAATGCAAAAGAAAAATAATGCAAGAAAGCACACTATTCCCTAGCATTTTTTGCAAGTGGAATTGTCTTTACTACAAATTTCATACAACCATTTATTGCATTCACTCCAGTCACATTTTGGATCCTTCTTGTCCTACTAATACCCCTTACTCAACACAAAAATCCTGATATTCGATATTGTCGCAATCACTACTTCCTACCACAGTATCTTGAATTGAAGATGATGATGACGAACTCAGTTTTCTTTTTCTCAAAACTCAATCTTCTCCCACTTACAAAATTCTCATCTTCCCCCACTTTTGTCTTCCCCCGAATTACCTTATGATTTTTAAGTTTACATTTACAAAGCTTTGATGTTTAAGAAGACCTCAGAATCTTGCGAATGTTACGTTTGAGTTTTAATTTTACATTAACAAGTCTTTGAGGTTTAAAATACCCGAAAACCTTGTTAATGTTAATTGTGACTTTTCAATTTACATTATTTTGGAATCTTTTAAACCATAGATTTTTTTTAATGTAAAATTAGAAATCACGAGTAACAATAACAAGGTTTTGGGGTCTTTTTATATCTCAAAGCCTCGTTAATGTTACTTTTTATAATACCCGGTATTGCATTTTATAAGTAATGAAAAATACTAAAAATGTTAAAACCAAATAATATCATACTTCCAAAATCCCGTATCGTAAACCATAAATAAAACACAATAAAAGAGCAATAAAAATGTTTGCAATGCGAAAAGTACCGCTTTTA
This sequence comes from Androctonus mauritanicus, assembly GCA_011317285.2. Classification (NCBI taxonomy): domain Eukaryota; kingdom Metazoa; phylum Arthropoda; class Arachnida; order Scorpiones; family Buthidae; genus Androctonus; species Androctonus mauritanicus. Next base: position 17,080 of record WUQG02447624.1, read on the forward strand.
CTTGTGCAGAAGGACATTTCGTAAACTTTAAATCGATTTAAAATTTTAATCGATTAAAATCGCTAATTTTTTTTTTATCAAACTACTTAATCATTTACGATCGCAATACTGAGACGAGTATGGTATTTAAACTAACGTTGAGCATTTGTGTGGCTAATTTTCATTTTGTTTTTTTAAACTTTTTAATGCAGTTCATGTCACAAAGCAAAGATAGAAAGGAGTTAATAAAATTTTAAAAATTTATTCTGTCCACATCAAATTCCAATCTGAACCGGAAGTTAAACATTTCCCAGTGGCACAGTAACAAAATTGGTTTATAATTGATTTCCATTTTAAGTTTTTTTTCCGTTCAAGGAATTTAATAGAGAAGAAACTTATTGATTGATTGCAGAGTAAGAAAAGCAAAAAAAGGTATTTTTGCAAGAAGCATAATTATAAAATCATTTTTAAACACGCAAATCGGAAAATTCAACGAGTCAAACTTGTGTTGGGATTTCTATGATTTATATTATTATTATTATTGGGCTCTGGTGCAAGAATTAGTTAAGTGGCACTCTTTGTAGCGTGAAGACGACATTTTTTTTTTACTTTAAACAGTAGTCTTTGATGAAGTTTCTCACAGGATGTGAAACTATTTATCACTCTGTATACTCAGTAGATCGAATGGACATCTTATGGGTATTATTGGCGACCTGTCGTGCCAATAAGTAGAAGAGTTGATTTGGTCATTTATCAACATGGCCCGAGTTGAAGGAATAAAAGAACAATCACTTGCACCTGTTCCTAATCTTTTCCTCTTAATTGATTTTTTGTTTCGACATTTTTTTTCCTACTTTATCCGATTGATATAGGAAAATTTAGAAGTTTTTCTCTTTCATTTTGCTGTCTGGTAACTTGATGCCGCAATATAAAACCTCGTTATTAATTTTATGACACATTTTTTTATGTGGTATCCAATGCGTATCGATTAGCGTTATTTATTATCGTGATAAAAACTTTCGGCCGAGCTAACAATATCTAAACAATAAGACTGCTACTGTGCTATTGTGTGAACAACAATAGTGCACGGCGTGTTACAGCAATTACGCGATAAGAATCGATGCTATTACAAAAACAAAACGATGCCGGCGGAATCCATTACAAAACAGCGAAAGTCAAACGATTTGTTCCAGTACTTGTCGCGCTATTACAAAAACAAATACAAAAATATTTTGGCAATTATGATTTCTCTTCTTATGGGAACTGTTATTGTTGCCGTGCTGCTGCTAAAGTTACTGCTACAATAACAAACGTGACTATATTTAGTGCGCTGGAGGCAAAACGTTGACTTTTTTCTTATAATAATAATCATACTGTATTATCGCGCAGCTGTACATTCAATCATGCGATTGTATCAGGTTTGTAGAACAATATAAGCTGTCCAAATGCAATTATAACGAAAGTGTTCCCCAGACGCATGCTGCTACATAACAAACTGCAAGCGCTCATTCAATTTATCTTGATTTACCTAACCCGTCGCTACGAATAACCAGTCAGAACTGAGTAACTCACTAAATTATCGAAGAAAATCTTACAAAAGTAAAGAAAACTTAAGCAACCAGAAGATCGCTCGTAACCATCACTTCATTTTTCTGCTCAAAAATAGCGAGCCGCAGTCCTATTGAACGGAAGTCAATTTGGTTTTTGAGATTGCCCGAAGCCAACGGATTTTTTTCATCTATAAAAAAAAAGAAAGATTCACTCGGCCTTAGATGGTAATCACTTATCAGATCTAGCTTTTTGTCAGAACGGAAATCGAGAATCACCTTTATTACTTTTGATTTCAACATTCAATCACTGTAATCAAGGCCGGATAAGAAGTCGGCATAAATCTGAGATAAGAAAATTTCATTCTGCATAACTTAACGTTGGAATCTTGGTAATTTTTTTGTACAATTAGTTGTTATTCGAACAAAGCAGCTGATGATATTACGCACCATCAAAAAAGTTCTTCTGGCAGGTTAAAAGAAGGAAAAATTGTTAAGGGAATTCGGGTGTCACTCTTGTTGCCCTAACAGATTTCCTGTTGGAAAATGTTGAAGTGTATGTGCAAATAATTCTACATCAAAAACGAGATAGCTCTGAAAATCCCTGGCAGATAAGCTGGAGGGAGGTACAAGTGTCGTTTCTTCAGACTCCAGATGATTTACGCAAACATTTCACCTTCCAAACTTGCAGGTACGTCAGAACTCATCAAAAAGACGAAGTATAGTATTATTTGTCACCATAGCAACTGTAACTGTACTTCCCTGGCAGTGGAATAAGGGCATTTTTGCCTTGAGCTCCTCTTGTTTGATATACGAGATCAAATAGATTGTAGAGATGTTTATGGTTGAGTATTTGTATCCTAAATCTTTCTTTCTATATTTTTTTTCTCTCCGTGCCGACAGATGCCAAATTTCACTCTAGAGTCTAGAATCTAGACTGCAAAATGCTGGATCAAAGGTATTGATTTATTATCGTAAGTCAACCGTATAAACTTCAAAATTTAAATCATTTCTCTATTTAAGCGAAATAAATATTTTTTACAAATTAAATTTCCACTTAAATCGGATTTGAAATTATTAATTTAACGTTTGTTTGTTTTAAAAACGTTGAAAAAATATCAAAATGTCGTTTTTTCAAAATTTGAATTTATTCGCCTTTAATTGGATAATTTATATCACGTGCCGGAAACGGTTTTTTTTGTCTGTCACGTGAGCGATTTTAAATTAAATTTCTTTCAGTTGAAAATAAAATAAATATCAGAAGAAAAAAAATCAACATAAATAAATTTATACTCTAAACAGTAATCAAAAATTTATTTAAATTAAATCGCTATCAATAATTTAAATTTTCCGTTTTCTCTATTGGTTAATTTCGAATTACGTTTTCCTTTAATGTCACGTGATTGACTTTAGCTATAAATCATTAAATTAAAAGATAAACACGGTAAAAATTTAGTTTCTGTGTAAAAACGTAGAAAAGACGTATTAATCCATCGAGAAGTATTACATAAATAATCAAATGATAAGGAAAATAATAATTAAACAAATCTATGCGTGGTCAAAGGCAGATCGCGTGATTATAAAGTTGTTCACGTGAACTTCATAAGCAATTATACAGAATAATCTCTTTTTATATATTTAATAACCATAACCCAAGTTTAGTAAACTCTTATCTATGATAGTAATAATAATAATAATAATACTTATTCATGTCAATAATTAACAGAGATCATATCGACAATCCAACAGAAGTTTATACGTAATTCCTTTGTTCTTTTTAAATTTAATTTAAAATCCAATTAGCGAATAACATACCGATTTAATTATGACGCAATAAACAGCATTTCGAAGTCGCGTGACTTTAACAGCCAATAGTATTAAGGTTTTTTTTTTTATATATACATGACCAATAAAGACGGGTCAAAATTTAAAAATTTTTGAATATCGACACACAAATTCGCCTTTTTTTTTAATAAATATTTTTTATAAGAAAGACTATTTCGAAATTTAATCAAGTGATACACAGAAGTTTGGAGGCAAGCATTTTTCTTCTATGGCACGACACGTGGTTGAAATATCACGCAACAATTCGTGCAATGGTCTCAAGGTGGTCGATTCATTATCAGTAGTGTCAAGCATGTCAACTTTACTACGGCTTGAGATGATTATTATTTAAAGCACCAACTCTATAATTAAGTATACTCGTAGCTTCATTCGAAAGGGTTTCGTCTGTAACCCACAAAGGAATCCTGCGATGCCCTTTATTTCACTGGAAATTTAATTTGGGAATTGCTTATAGATTCCATTACAAATGGTTATCCCTTATCAGATTAACCTTAATTCGAGACTTGTATATTTAATAGCGGGTTAGAGAGTGAGAGCATCATTTCTAACCCCTTATTACAGAGAAGGAATAATTATCCTCAATCGATTATAGCGTGGTGTTATTATATTAAAAGTTTAACACTACCTGTGTAAAAAAAGTGATTCTTTAATGCTTAGCTATGATCATTTTTTAATATGCTCATTATATTTTAATGTTTCGGCTTGTTATTTGTATGATTTAATTTTTTCTTCATAGAATTCGCGGCATTTTTATTAATGACATAAAGTAAAAAGCCAATCTGGACTATTAGAAGGGAGTGGCTGTCCAGATTAGTGGTGGTGTATTCCGGAAACCATCACAGTGTATGTTTGACCAATAAAAAAAGCGTTTCAAACATAATATTAGCAACTTTTATGATAAATGGATGCTTCGGTGTATCATTTACTGTAGTTATTTTAAGCATAAACAGGTATTGTGTTATTGCTTAAAAAATTACAGAACTATACAGGATCTCTAGTATGATCATATTTGTTCTAATTTTTTGTCAGGAATAAAAGTATATCCTGATTAAAGATATTTCACTATAAGAACTGCTTGTAAAACAAATAAACTAGAAGAAAAATATATTATTTGTGGCCTAACATTATCGATTAGAACACTACAATATACACAATACTGTAATACACAAAAAATTAAAAACAACACTTTATTGATTACAATACATCTACGCACAATAACAAAACAAAACAATACTGTTCAACACTACAGGTTACAATACACATGAAAATACTGTACAGTGAAACATGTAACACACGTGAAAACACTATACTGCAATATACATGTTTGTTTACTTAAAACAAACACATATATTGCAGTGTATAGTGGTACTGGTATATTTAAATCGTTTTGTTTTTGTGTATAAATGTGTTGTAACGGAGTAAAGTGTTACGTTTTGTGCAAAACTATTGTTTAGTTAAATTTTGTTATTTTAGTATGATAATATTATGTTCAACATACAGTTTTTTATATGATATGACACAAGCACCATTTATTCATTATTCAAGTAAATAAAATATATTTACTCGATTAATTCAGTAGTAGTTATGGGGATATTATTCTCGTTCGAAATATCAAAAAAAGGCATTTAAATAGCATTTAGCAATAGGCATTTAAAGGCATTAAAATATATTCAGATGAACTGATATTTGAGTTCCTCAGAAGCCAATGCGGTTAAGTCCATTTTTTGATATTTTCTGATTTTTGTAAATTTTAATGGAATAAATAATATTCTTCTTACTGTTAGTTATTAAAGGATTTACTCGTTGCTTCGTTTCTTCTAGGTCAGACAGACCTTTTTTTTATAGCTTCTGAATATGTTGTATAATATCAATGTATTAAAAAACATTAATTTTCTCAATTGTTGTTTTCTGGACTTAACCGCATTGGCTTCTGAGCGACTCATTTTATGTCATAACCGAAAGGAATATTCAAAAATCGAGTTTGGCATTCGATTTTAATTCGTGATATCATATTTTAAAAAATTTATAGCCTAATAAAACGATTTAAAACAAATTCGTGACTCGCTATTTCCCGATATTTCTACTAAATAATAAAAGTAGAAAAATATCGGATTTGCTATATTATTATTTTTTTTTTTTCGTATTTAAAATATATCAAAATTAATAAAAAAACATTTTCGAAAATAAATTAGAATTTATTCAGCGAAATAGCAAAAGTTTCTTTATCAAATTTCTTCTTCATTTTTTTTTCCTTCCTTTTTTTTTTTTTATTGTATTGTTCAGTCGATATTTAGGTTAACTTATATCGACAGCTAGAGATAGGCGTCATTCACCTGAGTTCCTGAGATTGTCCATAATGGGAACTAAGGTGTTCGATAACAGAACAAGGTTTTCATTTCTTTTTGCAGCTAAAAATACTTTGGAATTTCCCATTAGGAATTTTCATTGGTTAGAAATGTTTTCGATAGTCTCTTAAGCCATTCAGATAAGTATTGAGCAAAACTCTAATGTTCTAATGTTGAACTATTTTTCTCCCTAGTTGGATAATTTGACTAGTTAATATATATTTATTAAAAATTTCGAATTTTTCAAAATTATTTTGAGTGCGAGCCAATTTTTGGTTTTGTTTGTTCGTTTTCGAATATTTTCTGAATTGCACAACATGCGTTACTGCCAAAACGAGTTAACAACTTAAAAAAAAAAAAATATGTCCCAGGGCAAACATTCTGCAAGAATCTAAAAAATATGTTTACAATATAAAATTAGTTATAAATTTTATATTTTCTACAGAAATAAAAAATTTAACAATTTTTTTTTTCGAATTAAGATTCAATTAAACTATTTTAAGAAACGATAATTCTTACTTTGTCAAAGAGGTTTCATGACAAACGACAGTTAAAGAGAGTTGATTCTTTCTTAGATATTCTTCGTTGCACCTGCGTAAGATTAGCATCGATCGAAAGTACGAAACCTTCTAGATATCTATTAAGGCCTCATCTAAAACAAGGTGACCCATTGGCCGTGAGAACGAGCCACGACCTTGATGATTTCCGTTGATGTCCCTCCCTCCTTATAATGGTCACTCGATGCTAATGAGATCCATCATCACTGAAAAAAAATGATACCTTATTGGCCAGGATGCGATAAACGACATAACTTCAAACCGTTTAACCGTTCCCCCTCTCTTAAGAGCACAAACCGTTATCTGATTAAAAAAAGAAACAAAGTAAAAGTGATCATACTGTCGCCAATTATGGACAAACACTTTCCTGTCGGATAGATAACAGTTTTTTTTTTTTTAATATTTCCAAGTCAATTTTCAATGAAAGATTATGGACCTATACCTTGCAGATTAAACTGATAAAAAGTTTATCAAGCAATAAATATCGATATTTAATCAAGGATGTGTTTAATCGTCAAGGACAACTCCGAGCGATTTTCGTTTACGATCATAAAAATCTGTTTTGCAACTGGAACAATTACTAAAAACACGCGAAAAATATCTTTTTAATCTATATTTTAGTGTTTTCTTTCCTCCCAAACAGTTTAAAAATCAACGCAGAAGAGATATTTGCGTTTTAGAGCGAGTCAAGAAAAGTTGCAATTTAACGGCATTCATGGGAAAATAAAAATGCCAAAACGATTTTTTTTTTCTTTCTTTCTTCCGCTTTATTTGGTAGGCAAACAGAAATCCGTTATACCGATCGAGCTTTCATGTCAAAACTTTAAAATTTCATAACGTAAAAATATAAAGAAAAGAAAAATAAACGAATGTTTGATTCTTCCGATTTAACTTCGATCGATTTTCAAACGCTCAAGCCTTTTTATACTTAACTCCAGTTTGTTTTCTAGGAATTTCAGGACGGTAACCATCGATCTGTATAAAGTGAAGAATTCACGCACTTCTTCCATTACTTTCGTATTTCTTTTCGAAGCAACACTTGTCTGTTAAATTAAAGAAAGAGACAGAGCTTCCGGAAGCGGCAATATATCAGAAATTTCGTCTGTCAGTTAAAAAGATGGTGAAGTGCCGTTAGAGCATTTTCTTCGTTGTTAGTTGAGCAATGACTGATCGTTACTGTTCTTCAGACAGCTACTGTGCTATATGATTGCACAATACGCCTACTTGTCCACTAGATTAGGATAAATGAGACTTGTTACGTATTCCTCAACAAGTCTTTCCTTCTTTAAACCAAGAAGTAAAAAAACAGAAAAAAAAGCTGCACTCTCTTCATAATTTCTAAAACCTAATGTAGCTGATATACCCTAAAAGTAGATTTTAATTACGATCAGAAGAAATGAAAATATATGAGAATTTCTATTTTCCACATAATTACAAAAATTTAAAATTTTAAACTGACCAATAGCGATGCTTCGTTTCAAAAGTAATTAACATAATCGGTAGCGTCTGTTAACAGTTCAAAAAACGGAAATATATTCGAGTTTCCGTTTTTGACATTTAATTATGCAGAAATTTAAATTGACCAATAGTTATGCTTTGTCTCAAAAGTAATTAACATAATTTATAGCATCTGTTAATAGTTCGAGAAATGGAAATATATGAAAATTTCCGTTTTCCATATAATTATAAAGATTTGAAATTTTAAACTAACCAATAGCGATGTTTCGTCTCAAAAGTAATTAACATAACTGTAACGTCTGTTAACAATTTAAAAAACGAAAATATATACGGGCAGTGCCTTTCAGAGAAAATGCGAGGCCTAGGACAACTAATAACTTTGGAGCCTTTCAAAATTTAAAATGAAACTGTGAACATGAAAACAAAAAAAAATGATATTTAATATTTATTCAATAGTAGCATTTATTTATTTCACGGAAGCTTGCTTACATTTAAAATGAAATAATTGACAAATATATAGTAGTAAAAAGTCCTATAATCGTAGGGCCGGGCAGTCGCCCCTCTTCGATGAACACTGTACGCGAGTTTCCATTTTTGACGCAATTACAAAAATTTAAATCGACTAATAGCTATGCTTCGTCTCGAAAGTAATTAACATAATTTATAGTTATATACTATAAATTATGTTAATTACTTTTGAGACGAAGCGTGACTATTGGCCAATTTAAATTTTTATATAATTGAATAGTTGAGAAATGAAAATATGTGCAAGTTTCTATTTTCTACGCTTTATAAAAATTTAAAACCGATCAATTAGCGATGTTCTGTCTCAAAAGTATAATAATTAACATAAAATCTATAGCGTCTATTAATAGTAGTCTGTTTAATAATAACACCCGTAATCATTCCCGAATTTATTAGACTGTTAAAACAGCATGAAGAACTTGATTACTATTTTACAACAAGAAATGATGAATGATTTACTAACACGGAAAAGGGCATTCTCTATAAAACGTTATTTATCACTTTAATTAAACAGCACTAAAGGTAAATATTAGATAGAGCGAACGATTTCCGACCTAATCTCAAAAGTCGGAAAATCGTTTGTTTTACAGAAACACGTGGATTTAAAGCGAAGTTTGAATGAAAAAAAAGGAAAAGAGGAAAAAAAAGTTACGAGAAAACATTAATTGTTTTCCGATTTACACACAATTTATGAGTAATTGTAGCTCTTAAAACGAAATTAAAGAATATCGTTTATTTAAGTAAAATTATTTATTTATTTTTTCTTAAATAATTGATGCGGGACGAAATCTCTCTTGTTTGTTTTACCCTACGGGGATTTAAGGGATTTCTGTGAGATTAAGCGATCAACGTTACAAGCGAAAGCCTGATAGATAAACAAAATAAGTTTATATATGCTACTGCTTACATCACACTACATTGCCCCCAAATAACGTTAAAGAAAGCGTGGCGTTTAAGCTTGCATTCGATAAATTGTTTCATTGCATGCGCCGGCTCTTACCGAATCGATTCGAAACTTCGTTTATAGTTAAAAATCAAATATTATATGCATAATTTGGACATTTGAAATTCGTTTATGAAATGCCAACTGTTTATGCACAAAATTATTCGAAATTTAAAAAAAAACACGTGTGTATACAAAAAAAGAGCACTTATTCACCAGGAAACGTAGCAAACAAACTCATTGAGAAGCAAAGCAGAGCTAGTAGTAATATACAATGACATCTGAAGACATTCTACAAACTGGAGTTTATAGTCTTCAACACATGTTAAGTTAATGGACGGTCCACAGGTTGCTAATGGCATTTGGCGTATCTAACTTTCGCATTTAGTGTCCTCAATACCAATCACTGTTCTTCACTTCAGACAAGAATTTCTGCCGTTCAGATTTTTTGAAATGTTTTTCTACATTTACAACCAACGATTATGTCCTTATAAAGGAAACCAAATAATATCGTTTGTAACATCTTGGATAAGTCTAAATTGCGTTTACCAACTTGTTTACCACTCGTAAAAATTTTGGAATTTAGGCCAAATTATATTTAGATTACAAAATATTTTTAAAACTTTTTCTTTTTTTTTTTTTTTGTATGAAGAAGATGTAGTGCTCTTCCACTATCAATCCGGTTTTCGGGTATTTTTTAAAAAAAGAATTTTTTTTTTTTTTGTAGCGCTTCTCAATAATTTTCTGATCACTGAGTGATACACAAAAAAATAAATTTAAAAATAGATCAAGTTTTGAATTTCAGCAAACAAACTTATGGACACGCTAAACGATATCGTAAGAGCTTTTTTATCCGCTTTAAATTGCAAATTTGAACAACTCGAAAGGAGAAAAAAAATGTTTTTAATTAAAATAAAATATTTTTATATATGTTTAAAGATTTAAATTTTAAATATTTTATTTGTTTTTCCATCCTTTGATGATTTCGAATTTTTTTTTTTTCTTTTTCCTCCTTTTTCTGTTTCCGATTTCTCTCGTTCCTCTTGTAATAAGAATATCTAAAGACTATATATATATATATATATATATATTTTTTTTTGTTTTTTTATGTTTTTTTTCGCTTAATGTTTGCAGAGAAAATATCATGAATTTTAATGATGGTACTGTCAAACACGGTTAGAATATCTTGAATTGTAAATCAACTTTTATGTTTGTAAACCGAATTGTTGTTTGTTTGGTTTTTTTCCGTACATTGCAGGTCGATACAAAAAGTATTTCCGGATTTTTAACAATTTTTTCCACTAGTTTCTTCGCTTAAATTGTGTGCAAAACGTATATTTTTCACTATGTAGAACATTTATAAAAAAAATTATTTAGTAATTATGTTTTTAAATTAATTTATAACGTCAAAAAAAAAAAAAAAAACTGGACTGACGTACTGACGAACGTTTCGATGTCGGTTACCTAGACGATTTTCTTCTGTGAAATCTGCCGTAAACGGATATAAGCGGTCCGTGTACATTTACAGTATATCTGTTTTATAGAGATTTTTTTTTAACTTTTAAAAATCTTCGACGAAGACGACAGGATTCTTAGACAAGCTGTCAACTTCGTTTTATGCAAAAATGCATTTTTCTTTTTTGAATAAACTCGCGATTGAATCTTTTTTTTTTTTTTTTTTATTTTTTCCCCATCTAATTTTAAATTTTATATTAGTGTCAAAAGCATTCGTTGTGCGAAAGGTATTCCCCATCTGCAGAAAAGGAATCAAACAAAATTCTATTATCCATTCGTTCTGACAGCTTTACCTTCACTTTTCTTGCACACACATCGCATTTTGCAGAGTGGAAAAATGTTTTATTACTCTTATACAGGATTATTGCTTAAAGTTTCTATGCGGTGTATTGAAATGTAAATAATTACGATGTCATCTGAACGTCCGTCTGTCTTTTCAGTGCGGTGAATTCGCGTAACATCGATTTTTATTGAATTTTTTTTTTGGTGAAGGGAGAAGATAATTGAGTCTTTCGGTTTGAAAAGATTAAAAACTATTACTACTCTAACTATAATGGATCTTTACGACTCCATTTTCCTCTCTTAATATCTTTTTTTTCTTTAAATTTAATTTCTAATTATCGTTATTGCTATCGTCTTCACGTGTTAAAGGTGATAATGAATTTTAATCGCGCATTTTTTTTATATATGGAATGACCTTTCGTGATAATAACAATAGGCTCGCAATATATTCTTTTTTTCTTTTTTATCTCGAAAGTTATTCTGTTTATGAATGAATGCGAATGAGATGATGGCAGAACAGATTTAAATAAACAGTAAAAATGAATTGTGCAAAGTACACTAAGATCGTTTACCTTGATATATGTACAAGGTAAACGAGTGCTCCTTTTTTTTTTCTCCTTTCTTCTAATGGCATTCGGCAACAGGGGAAAAAATATATATAACGTTTCAAAAATTACCTATTGTTAATGTTAATGACGTCGAAGACTAATTGTACCTTATAAAATATTAAACAAAATTCTTACATTTTCTTCTCTTCTCGAATGCTTAAAACTCTTGAACCGATCGTTGTAATTTAGTCAAAATGAATACTTCATGATACTTAAACTCGGTCATAATCTACGTTTTTCTGAAAGATATTTGAATACAAAATTATCGAGATGGGAGCCGGGAAAGAAGAGGAAAAAAAGAAAAAAAAATTCAATTTGTGCCATAAATGCGGAGTGGCATCGAAACCACGCCCAGTGAACCAGGTATTTACAACGTGACATCGATAAATGGTACAGCATCAATAAAGATATTCCCTTTTCTTCATCCTCTCCTTTTTACCCTATTCTCTTTACTAAGATGGGTGGATCTCACTTGGGCGGAGAACAAATTCCATTCTTTTTCAATGTAAAATAATCTCTTTTGTATTCTTCAATCCAATAAAAATTTGTAAATAAATAATAGATAAATTTTTAGACGTTGAAGCGAATTTGTAAAGAGAGGACAAGAAGAGAGAGAGATAAAGAGTAAAAAAAAAAATAATAATAATAATAATAAAAATCGAGCGAGTTCTCTATTGAATTATGGAATAAGTTTCGGTGTATTAATAAAGGAATGAATTTGTCACTCGTTTCGAGTCACCTTAGCTCGTACCTGTCACGTGACTTTGGGAAGGGTGCCAGATTCGTGTCATACGATCCACTCGCACATGTGCCATTGTTGTGGCTTTCGCAAGTTCGTCGACCCGTTTGGTGACAGTTTTACTTACTCAGCACCCTCACCATTGGTGGACTGCGCCTGAGACGTCACCGAAAGTGTCCCTGAACTTTTGACCTCCGTTAATAAAACCAGAGAAAGATAGAATATATGAGTCTGGCTTGGGTCGGGTGCTAAAATTGAAGGTTAAGAAAGTAATTTTTTTATTATTATTTTATTTTTGAATTTTATCTTGCAAGTATCGGACCTCTTTTTGTTAATAATACAAATGGACATTTCGCTGCGTAAAAAACGGACAAATCAAAAATAAGGAGCGACAGAAACGTTGGATGTATCAACAAGTGACTCGTGTCATCAATCACTTGTGAGTTATGAAACAATGAAAGGAGACAGGTTAAGATACCGGAAATGAAAGATAGGAGTAGTCAAACGAAAACTATATCCGAATACATTAAATAAATCGAAAAAAAATTTATTTTATCGGTTATACTTTAAAAAACAAACATGATAACATATTGCGAACTTGTTTATCATCGTCATTTATTACCAGATGGCGTTAGTTTCAATAACGAAAAAAAATCAAAAAAATTAATAATCTCAAAAACGGAAAAACGACCACGTGGTTTTAATAAAAAAATAATTAATAAAATTAATTATTGATTAATATGAAACTTGCATATATATATATATATATGTTAGTTATCGATTTATGCACAGATTTAAACTGTTTTTCTCTTGTGCAGCAGTCTAAAGAAGGTAAAAGTTAGAGCACAAAAGCTTAAAAGCTTATGCTTTTAGCTTACAAAGAAATACGATCTTAGGTTGGAACAGTTAAATAGCACAATAACAAACATGCCTTAGGGCCTTGTTCGGCACGTGGCGATGTTTCGGGCAGGTGGTGCCCGCATCTTGTACATCTGCGTCAGGACAGGTGATAGGTAACTTAAGTATGCCGAGCCGCCCGCTTCGGTAAGCGACAGGAACAGATGGTTGACGTATTGCCGGGTATTAAAGACACTCTAATTGACCCTAATACTATTAGGCGTTGGATGACGACATCTAGGTAGAGTGAGGTTGTGGCCAAACTTAAATCCTAGCGTGCCGACGTACGAGTGCAATATACTTTATAAGCATATTTTTAGTTCTAAAAAGTGCAACTATAGAAAGATTTTATGGAGCTAATCTGGCAACAATCGACGTTTTAGAAGTAGCGGGACTCGGCCTCTCTCACAATAAAGAAACAGAGGGCGAGAGTCGAGCAGGAAGCAGTACGACAGGGGGTTAGATTTGGGGAAAACAAGTCGAGACGGCAGATGGTGGCCGTTGTCACATACCTTCAGACATCTGCTCTTCTCGGCAGATGGTTGGGTGTTGTTGAAAGGACAGGTGTTACCTATATTTGGCCTCCCCTTCAGACAGGATCTCGGCTAGTTCAGCTGGAGTTGCACGTGGATATCATCTAATTTACTTTCTTGATGGTGTTGTTCTTATGTATATGTGTGTATATATATATATATATATCGAAGCAGGTGTGTAACATACTTCGCGCTACCTGTCGTTAAAGCCAGCTGAAGAATTCGATAATTACACACGTTTAAAACGTCAATTATTCGTTCGACGGCACGTTACGAAATTACAAAAATGGCATGTTAAAGGAGATTTTCGGATGGATACATATACTGATCGTCCATCGGAAACCTGTCAATCACAGGGCCATTCTGACTCACCATCTTCATCTCACCTAGCGGGAGAGAAATTTTGGAAATGAGTCAGCTCAGGGGGTGGAAACAGCCAGGCGTCAAAGCCAACCAGATGTTAACGAGGGAAGCAATTCGTCACCGGCGTGTTCCCAAAATCGACTTGGCTTCTTCCAAATTGTGCGTGTTGTCGGCGCTAATCGGGAAACGATCCCAAACGGATAAAAACGTTATGACGACAGAAGAGGCAACGATAATAACGCTTTAAAAAGAAAAAGAAAGCCGTTAAAAATTATCACCGCGTTGCGCACGACGATAATAAGCTTAGTCACGTGGTTACAAGTCGTATCCAATAAATTGGCTTTTTTTTGGGATAATGAAAGCACGTGACCGTAATCTTCTTTTTTTTCCCCCAAAAAATTCCCTAGAGATTCGCGTGTTCCATAGAAATTACGATGGAAAGCCGAAGCCAAAATTCGGTCTGTCTGTTTTTTTTTCCAAAAAATTCTATCTGTGGCGAAATATTAATGGAACACAAAACTTATTCTACAAAGAGAAAGAAATATATATTTTTTCCCCCAGTTCAATTTTTTATTTTTTCGAAATGTCAAAGAAACTTTCTTAAAAATTTATATCTCGGTTTCGATCGGGGTATCATTACGTACTAAATAATTCGCAATTTAATAATTCCATAATTATAAAATTAAAAAATATATATATATAAAAATATGAACCAAACAGATGGAGATGCTCTCCGTTAGAGAGGAAAATTACATAGAGAGAAGAGCAGTTTGTATAGTTTCATTAGCCACACAGCCCACACCTGGCAGGGGGTTAATGGATGGTATCCCCTAGAGTAACTGCACCTTTTCGTGTATGCATATTAGTTGTTAGCGTATAACGGCATCATTTTTTTTGCTAGAATTATCCAAGTTTACTGAAATATAAATGTTACAGTAATTCGAGTTGGGATCTAGAATTTATTACTTTAGCAGTATCAGGCTGCTGGTCATACATATATGACCTACCTTAGGCGGATTGGTAATATTACTACAGCTGTAATTATCATTCCAAGCCGTCATTTGCTCCGATAATGATGTTTAACATGATTGTTAACGCGATTAGTCGGGTTATCAATATAAATCAACTCTCGATAAATATTTGATCGGGAGAATTTTTCCGATATGTCGGATTTACGTCATTATCGACCTTTAACACTTTTATTATTTTTTTTTTTTCGGAGATTACGGAAGAAGAATAAAAGGGGGGAATTCACAATGCCATTTAAAGCAATAGAGCGTATTGTGTGAAGTTCCATTATATGCGAAATGCTTAAGAAAAATTCTCCCATTACATTATTTACGATATTTTGATCCTATGAGAATTGCATTTGTTGCTTTTTTTTATCTCCTGTTGGTTGGAAATGCATTTTCTTTACGGATTTTTATTATAAATTACTCTATGCTCGAGTGGGAAAGGAAAAGATGATGTGCAGACAGATTTATGGACTATCTCTAACATACATAATCGTTCTTTTGCTCTTTTTTTTTATACATAAAACATGCAATGTCTCAGAAAACAATAAAGTTACAAATATAGAAATGGAAAGAAATAACAATTGATATTACCTGTCAGCGTTTATGCTAGTGTAACTCCTGATATTTACACTTGTAGAAATAGAAAAAATTTTAATTAGTATTCCTATCAGCGCTTATGCTAGTGTAACTCCTGATATTTACACTTGTAGAAATGGAAAAATTTTTAATTAGTATTCCTATCAGCGCTTATGCTAGTGTAACTTCTGATATTTACACTTGTAGAAATGTAAAAAATTTTAATTAGTATTCCTATCAGCGCTTATGCTAGTGTAACTTCTGATATTTACACTTGTAGAAATGGAAAAAATATCAATTAGCGTTACCTATCAGTGCTTATGCTAGTGTAACTCCTGATATTTACACATGAAGAAACAGAAAAAAATATCAGAGTTACGTGCTAGTGTAATATCTGATATTTACAGATATAAAAATAGAAAAATATCAATTAGTGTAACTTATTAGAGTTTATGCTAATATATATAACATCTGATATTTGCACTTGTGAAAATGAAAAAAAATATCAGAGTTACGTATCAGAAAAAACACATCAGAGCAACATGCTAGTGTAACATCTGATATTTACAACTATAAAAAAATTAAAAAATGTCAGAGTTACCTATTGGCGTTTATTGTAGTGTAACATCTGATATTTACACTATGCTAGTGTAACATCTGAAATGGAAAAGTATCAATTAATATTATCTATAGGCGCTTATGATAGTATAATATCTGATGTTTACAGATGAAGAAATGTAAAAAAATATCAGATTTACGTATTGGCGCTTACGCTAGCGTAACGTCCATTTTCCGTCCTTCATAAAAGTTTATCTGTTTTTAACTGATTAAAATTCTAAACAACATATTTGGTTCGATAAAAACTTTCGACGAAGTCTCAACCGTCTCGAAAATATTTTTGAATATTTCAAATTACCCTTATTTTGTTTTTCCGTGGTTATTTTCGAAGACGTGTAAGTATATAAGTTTATTTATAAATTGAACTAAAATATAATTTCTTATCTGTTATAGAATTATCGATTTTGCGAAAGGTCGAGAGAAAGAAATAAAAAAAAAACTGAAATTTAATAAAGTTTACTTCTTACATAAAAAAAAATAGCTCTAACCTGACAAACATATCAGTTTTCAGATTGATTTATAATTTATATAACATCGTGTAAATATAGAAATATCTTGAGATACGAAAGAAATTTTCGAAAGTTACTTATGCATACTTGGTAAACACATTTAGACCAAACTCTAGGCTATGCAGCAGTATGATGTTTACTTGCATCTTGTTTGCTTCATTTTGAAACTTTTTATTTTTTTTTTTAAAGTTCAAGGTGAAATATATTCAAATTCTAAATAATTTTCGGTACTCGAAATATATATTTTTGCACGATAAATTGTTTTAAAATTTAATTTTCTTCGTTTTCCCTCTACGTGTTGCAATTAATCCTTAAATCGCTTGAAGGGTTTTCGAAAATATCTTTATTGAAGGACAACATCCTCCAGTATTTTACTTTATCCGAAACATAATTTATACTTTATTTTTCCTCTTAAAATTTAGAAATTGCTTTAAAAATTATATATATATATATAAATTGCCTTAGAGAAATATATGAGTTTTAAATAATACGTCCTTCGATGTGCAAGTTTGCAAATTTTCAATATTACTTCCGCACAGCAAAAAGTTTGTAATAAAGAATATAGAAAAAAATAATAATAATTTAAGCCCCGAGGAAGCGTTTTATTTTAGTTTCCTTTTTTTATTTATTTTCTTCTTAAGTACTTATTCCCAAAAAAGAAGAAGAGAAAGGCAAAAAAAAAGTGTTAAAATTGAAGATAGCGGAGAAGAGAAATCAAGTAGGAGTAAAAATTTTGAAAAATTTGTTTCCGGGGCGAAATTGCTCAAACAAAATGTTGGCAAGTTTAACCGTGAATCAACAACACGACTGTGAATGAGTCAACTGTCCACAACTGTCAACATTTGTCAGCTGCTAACACAAACAACCGAGAGAGTACAATTTATAAGTGCTTGTTCTGAATTCCTATCAATTGCGTAGATGGCACATGTAATGATGAAGCGCAGTTATTGCTTCTCGATCGCGGCACTGCAAATGAATCTCTGTCTTGCGAAACTTTTCTAAAACTTCTCGTGACGTACTAAGCGCAGATTTTGTTTAAGACCAATGCAATCTTTCGTCTAAATCACTCTTGTTGGTAGCTGATCTGTTACTCCAGCGTGATTAATAGATAATAGAAAACGTCTCTTGCAATGTCTAGTCAATCATTAACTGCAGCACTATATATATGTCGTATATATTAACAAACTTCCATATAATAACTTAGCAATTCAGATTTTTTTTCCTTTTTTTTAATTCTTTCTCATGCACGAAGTCTGATTGTAAATGGCCTCGTGTTATCTGTAGCAGCAGA
>WUQG02447625.1:0-13147 GCA_011317285.2 Androctonus mauritanicus
TCTTCTGTTACTCAATTATTTCCATCAGAGCATAGCATTTGGTCGTTCTTTTAAACAGATGGCCAATAGTTTTTGGGACAAGTAATTGGTTACTATTCTCTCTCTATCTCTTGTGTCCAATGATTTCTGGAGTGACTCCTAAGACTTCTTATCTATCCGGTGACTCTGGAGCGACTCTTTTTGGAGATCAGCCGATGAGTTATGGTCTGCAACGGTGAATATTTTGTTCTTCTTCATCAAATTCTGGCAACCAATTGGTGTTTTTCTCCTCAGAGAGACAATTCTCCCATTACATTCTTTACTTCTCTTCTTTCCATCCACCTGCGTGTTATCAGATTCTTCTCTCGTCATATCTTTTGTGTGTTTATTTTTCTATCTTACATTATGGAGGATGGAGAACCTCAGACTTGTGAGAACGGCAAACAAATGATTGTTTATCAAACATAGATGTCACTGGTTGAATTTCAACACTTTGGTGTTAGCTTACATAAAGTTTGAACTCAGTGTCCTCATGTTTTCCTTTGTTTTACAAAATTTAAAAATATTTTTATATTAATTTTAAAATGTACAGATATATATCTTTATTTATGACAGATAGATATCTTTATTTATGGCAGTTTCTGGGATTTCACAATTGCAATAAAATGAGGGATTTTTTCAGATTATTGATGTTTGACTTTAGGTTTTATGTGCCAGTTTTAAGTATTATTTTGTGATTAGTTGCAGATTATTTTCATTTTGAATTATAAAGTTAGTAGAAGTGATGCAGAAAAACCACTTGATTTATCAGCTTGGTTTATTGACTTTATGATGTGGTAGGATCAAAAGAGGGTCAAAATAATGTGTCATCATGAAATTTTTAGGGTAAACTTAGAACATGTCAAAAAATTTTTTTATATAATATTTTTCCAATTGCATTGTATTCCAAATTTTATTGGCATTTTTGTAGTTTTCATAGAAAAATAAACAATGACTTTTTGCTTTTTTTTGGCCTATATAAAATATGATCAGATAGATTGGATGAAAATATTCTGAATCTACACAGTTTAATGGTTCTAATAATATATAATATTTATCTTATAATGAAAACATGCATCCAATATAATAATTATAAATTTATGAATAATTAATGTCCATTAATGTGGCAATTTGAAATTTATAATGTGACTGATAAGGGATTACAGATAAATAAAAATTGTAACTGTTTTTGGTTGCTATTTTTATTTAAATTAAACAAAATCCTAAGGTTACTCATATTATTACAATTCAATATGGTAATAAGGCTATTCAAATATCAGTATAGCAGTATTTACTAATTCATGGAGCAAATTTTGCAAAATATAGTATTAAATACATGAAATATTCAAGGATATATATATATACCGTATATATTTTTTTTATGGTAAAAATTCAGGTGTATGAACTATGCAAGTAAATACAGTGTGTAGAATATTCTGCCTAAACCATTTTGATAAATTTTTATTTCACTTTTAAAAGTTTACAAAAGTTTCCCAAAATGGCTTAAACACAATGTTTCATATATAATTAGAAATTAATTAGTTTTATGTTTCTAATAAATTTTTGAATAGTTTGTTCACTTTTCTCATTTTGAAGCAAAATATTACACAAACTGAAATATTTTGGCATATTGCAGGTGTATTTCTGTATATATATATACATACTTAGATATATCTGTGTTTGTGTATATTATGTATACATATCTATTATCTATGTATGTATTTATTACATTTATATATACAGGATGAAGAAAAACTTAATTGTAAAGTTTTGTGTACTAGTATAGGGCATTGAAACAAATTGAAAATGTCAATGAACAAATGAACATATAATCTAAATGGAACTTTTTTCAAGTTAAGATCCTTTAAAGCTAGTCAATCACAATTGAACCTGCAAAGAACTGTTGCTGTGCATTCTCATTGCATTGCTCTCTGTTGTGATTGGCTAACTTTAAATGGTCCTAATTTGAAAATGGTGCCATTTAGATCATATGTTCGTTGACATTTTTGAGTTGTTTTGATGCCTCCTCAAATCAGTATGCAAAACTTTGCGACAAAGTTTTTCTTCACCATGTATACAGTATATATACAAATACATGAATATATAATTTAATATAGGGTGAATATCCTATATAAATTATATATTATGTATATATAATGATATAATAAATATGTGTGTGTATATATACACAATTATTATACCATTGTATATACATAACACACACGTGCGTGCGCGCATGCATGCATTCCCTTAAATACATATATACAGTTAACTTGATGAATTTATTAAAAAAAAATAATTTTCTTTTTTATTTTAACAGAATTTAATAATACAATGTATTGATGGACTAATGGTTTTCTGCAATTCTCATTTAATGCTAAATTCAAGGAACAAATTAGCTGTAATTGGTTGTTATACACATAAAAGGTAATTTTTTAATGTAATTTTAATTACAAAGTAATTAGTCATACAATTTAAAATTAAGCAATATTACAGTCATTCCAATTGTTTAATGAAAATTTTTTGTAAATTGATGAAAAGGTTTTGCAGTTTAGTGAAGAATTTAAAAGAGTGAAATAATTGCATTAAATAGCAAAATTTTTTCAAAATTTTAGTGAATATATTTTTCAACATTTAACAAAAACATTTAAAAATTATGCAGAAGTGTTAAAATTGAATGGAAAGATTTCAAAAATAAGAAAAACTTTTCATCAGTTAAGGGAAACATTTCATAATTAATACAAAAATAAATTGTTTATTAACAAATTAAATATTTAATATAAAGTAATATATAGTAACACCTTGCTTAACGCTGTTCCAATATAATGCAGCTTTTCAAATTCAATATTTTTTTTATTCACTTTGGCAGTTTTTCAAACTGTTATTACTCACATAAATTTGAAATCACTGGAAGACAAGGAAGTTAGTGTTTCTGAAGGTGAGGAACAAAAAGAACTTGCAATGGATTTTCTCAAAACAAGTTTAGCCATTATTACAGAAATTATGGATCAGTTTTTACAAAATGTTTCAAATTTTGATAGAAGTTCAAAGGCAAGACAAAGTTTCAAGGATGTGATGTCTTGCTATTGACAATTGCTTGCTGAATGAAAGAGGAAAAAAAGCAAATGACATTAGATGACTTCTCGAAAAAACAAGAAGTGTCAAATGAGGAAGAATTTTCCTCATTACAAACATAAATTATTTATTCAAATATTTTTGATTTTCATGAACTATTTATGAATACAAATCGATATTAGCAATAAAAAATGTCTCTAATTAATGTAATATAATAGTAATAATACAGGTTACAAAATAAATAAATAAATAAATAAATAAAATAGTACATATATTTTTTTAATTCACTGTCCCGTTTCACCTATTTCCATTATTTACCTGTTAAGATGACCTTGTCTCACTTAGAGCTTGGTTTTTTTTGGAACATATCTCGTGTTAAACAAGCTCTTACTGTATATATGGATTAAATATTTATATCAATGCTATATTTGATTATTTACTAATTCTGATTGCATTTTGGGAATGAAGAAAATCATTTTATAAATTGTTATTTGCATTCTTACCTAATTCAATCTAACTGAGGAGACTTTCACTATGATCAAAAATAGAATGTATTCAGTTAGGCCAAGAATCTGGAAATTCAGAGGATCAGTTCAAATCAGAGAGTCAACTATAATATCTATAAGTGAAAGAATAAACTATAATAATTTTTATATCAATATACATGCTATGTCCAAAAGGCCTAAAATGGTATTCCTTTCAATTAATCACATATTTCATCGGATTTGTAAAGTACAGAATTTTTTCTTTCCAAATGCATTTTCTTTTTAATTATTACATATATATTATCTCTTCCTAATAAACAAGTACGTCTTAGGAAGAAAAAACAGTTTATTTAAGAGAGCATACAGAAAAACTGAAATGTTTTCAGCTTAATAAAGCTATCATCAGCATTTTATAAATGGTTCAAAACAATTGGATTTTCTGAACACTAGATGCTTGAAAAATTGTACATTCTTGCAATATTTAAAATACAAAAATATTAGAAAATCCCAGAAAAATTATTAAAAATATAAAATAATAATAATAAATAATAAATTTAGAAGAAAAACAAATATTAATAAATATAGAGGTATTATTTATTTTCCTGCAACACCGATAACTGTATTGCAGGAAACTACTACTGATAACTTATCATTGATAATTTGTGCATTCTTACTTCTTTTTAGACAGATCAGGTGCTTCTGCTAATTTTACATCTTGATAGCAATCAACAAATTTTATATTTTTGCATTGTCCCATACTACCCAATATGTCTGATAATCAGACTGAATTTCTTTTTGCCGACACTATAAGCACCATCTAGTGGGTATTAATATTTTTCAACAAACTTATGTTTGAACTACCAACTGTTAAAATTTCAGTGAAATTAGACAACATAAAATTTATTGATATTTTAGTGATAATTTTTTGGTGGATTTTCCATGAAAATGTGATGGCACAAACAGCAAATATTAAATTCTGTTTTAAATTTAGGAAAATGACATGCAAACACTTGAAATGTTGAGGGAATTTTTAGCAATAATTGTTTTTCCTGTCCACAAGTATTTCAGTGGTATAGATGCTTCAAAGACAGCTAAGAGGATTTAAATGACAATGAATGGCCAAATCAGTGAACAGTGACAAACTTGTGAAGAAAGTGTATGAAGTCATTGCTATTGATTCAAATATGACATTGCAAATGATGGCAGAGGAATTTTGACATTGTCAAAGGTCTGATTTGCAAAGTTTTAATTAATAATTTGGCCAAATGGAGTATCTGTGCTTGGTTTTTATCACACATTTAACAGTGATCAAAAAAGAGCTCATTTGGAACATTGCAAGGCTTGGAGGAACAAAAACTTCTTAGGCTCGATAGTGACTGATGATGATATGTGATATTTCCAGTATGATCCATCAGTTAAGCAGCTGAATGCTGAATGAAATTATCTAGCTCACTGAGACCAAATTGTACTTTCAAATATCACAAATCAAAACAAAGCTCATTTATTTTTATGATTCCAAAGGCATTGTTCATTGATAATTTGTTCCAAAAAATCAAACAGTTACTGGTAAATATTATTTGGATATTTTGGAGCATTGTGGAAAAGATTGTGCAAATAAGACCTGAATAAAAAGACCTGGTAATTAGTTTCTCTTGCATGACAAGATCACTGCTATCAAGTAGTTTTTGGCTCAAAAATAAGTGTGTTCTTGACCATCCACCTTATTCTCCAGATTTAGTACTATGTGATTATTTCCTGATTCTGAAACTAAAAATGTCAATGAAAGAGACCTGATATGATGATAGTGAAGCAATCAAAGTTGCTGTGATAAGGATATTTGATAGGATTCTGAAATCAGAGCTCCAAAAATTGTTCTGCTCATTACTTGATCACTCCCAGTGCTATATCAATACAGAAAGAACATATTTAGAATAAAAAAAAACTATATCAATATGGCCATTGTTTCCTTTTTTTCAATGCCAGTTCATTATTTATCAGACATACTGTGTACATTTAAATTCACTTTCTAAATCTTTTTAATAATGTTGTTGTAAGATTTCCCTTTTTGATATCATCCATACAATCCTTTAAATGACATTTCAAATTTCTGGAAGTACTCCTTATGTGAAACTCTTTTCTGTCCATTTCCATATTGGTTGCTGGTTTTTGAATCATTTACAACTGTTGCTAATAGTTTTATTAAACTGAAAATGTTTCAATTTTTCTGTTTTCTTTCTTAAATAAACTGTTTTTTTCTGCTAAAGAAGTGTTGTTTATTAGGAAAACTTGACTCAAAAAGTAGATAGTTAATTATATCTTAATATATATTATACTCTTGCAGGTAATTCACCTGCGAATGCTTAATTTGTTAATAAACAATTTATGTTTGCCATAATTATGAAATGTTTTTCTTAATTTCTGAAATCTTTCTGCTAAATTTTAATACTCTGCATAGATTTTTAAATGTTTTCATTAAATATTGAAATGTAATCACCAAAATTTTGAAAAGATTCACTATTTAGTGCAATCATTTCCTTCTTTTTAAATTTTTTCACTAATTTGCGAAATATTTTTACCACTTTATGAAAAGTTTTCACTAAATACAGATATACCTGACTTTACAGTGCTTTGCTTTTCAGCACTTTGCTAATATGGTGCTTCTCAATTATATTCTATGCTTTTATTTTATATCTCAAAATAAAAATTATTTGCAAAATAATAGTTATAATCTATGTATATAAAATGCAATGTTTGTCAAAGTCAATTCAAGTATTTAACTGGTAAAATAAAATGACTTTATCATATTTTTTGTATTAAACAGAGTAAAATAGAGTGCAAATTGAAATATTTTTGGCTCTAATGGCCATTCTTAGTACGTAAGTTAAATAACATTCTTTTCATATTACAAAACTCTAATTCTAGAACATAATGGATTACAATTTTTGTGTTAATTAAAAAGTTTTTTAATTGCTAATTCATAATTTGCATATACAATTTACTCATTTCAGCTTTTAACTTTGCTATATATAGTGGATTCCAGATTAGGCAAGTTGCAGATTACCAGGGTTAATCTACAATCCAGAAGCAATGTTTAATTATTGATGTTTTATCTTAGATATGTTGTTTGAAAAATATATAAACATCCCAGATTTATTTATTTATTACAAGTTAGATAATTAGAATCAAATTAAAAATACAAATACAGGTGTTCCCAACTTATGCAAATAATTGAACTGAAAGTTTTTACATAACTTGGATTTTGTGGAATGTAACTTGGAATTTTTAACAAAAATTCTGAAGCAAAAATTACTGAAGCTAGTGAACTACTGTGATTACACCTATACCACATTATGGCACCATATTTTTTCTGACTAAAATAGGGACGATATCTCTTGGTATGATATTGTACCAGCTATATGATATTTAAGATTAACAAATAATATACAAAACATAAATAAGATAAACTTTTAAATGGTGAAACCAAAATGTTCATACTTACAAATATCAATATATCAGCTTATAAATATCTCATAAATATTATCTGATCTAAATGAAATTTATATAAATTATTGGGACATCTTAGATAACCAAATTATTGAAAATGACCAATATTGGATTTTGTGTGACTGGATATCTGCTGTCAAAATATCATCTCATATAAATATCAGATCTAAATAAAATTCATATATATTATCAGGATCTGCTAGTGGACTGTGAATGATAAAAATTATAAAAATTGATTTATTTATTATGCAGTACTAATGAATCAATTTTGATCAATTTTAGCTCTATAAAATCCTCTATCTTATTCTATAATTCATAATATGTATTAATTTCAATCAATTATGAAAATATCTAAATGAGATCTTGTTTTGATAGCAAATGTCTAATAAAATGTTTCCAATATTGATCATTTTCAATAGGGTTAGTTCACTAGAAAGTCCTAATAATGTGTATAAATTTCATTCAGATCAGGTAATTATGCAAGATATTGCCCCAAAATATGTGAATAATCAATAAGATTGAACTGATATTGATTGTTTTCAATAAATATGAAATTGGTAAATTTTGATTTAAAAATAAAGATGCAAAATCAAATAATGGAAAGAGTCATAAGAGTAATTTGCCAATATTGACTAACTTTTGTATATTTGAATCAAATGGACTTATTTATATAGAGACTAAGTTTATAATTTTATTAATGATTTTAAAAATAAAAGTTTTATTTGATGATCTTATAAGTTGAATAAACTTTCAATCTCAGATTAAATATCATTTTATTATCAAAATATTATTTATTAATATTATTATCAATAAATAAATGATAACTGAATTTTTTCTAGTTGTTTTCTTTATCCTCACCAAAATAAGAAAAACGTTCCTCGATCTAGAGATGGACAATATGAATTATTTTCTGATGTTGATAATTCAGTTAAGGAAAATATAAAGACACTTGTTTTAGAAAGTAAGAATTTATTTTTTAATTATGTACTGAAAGTTTTATGTTTATTACAAAAAATATTATATATTTTTCTTTAATTGATAAAAATGTAAATGATGTAAATCTAATATTAAGCTTATATATATATATTAAATTTTCTATAAAAATAACTGTTATTTTCTTCATGTATTAATAATTAAGCATCTCAAATAAATATAATTGACATAATTTGTTTAGTATATTGATGAATAATGAGAAAACTATAACGTTATTATCATTTTATGATTTTGTAGCATTGAGGCATTGAGATAACAGATTATTATTATTATGTTGGGGTACATCAACATGAGCATGGAATAATATTTAGTTGTGTGTTAACTGACTGTCTGTGTCAATGCTGAGAAACTTTCTTACTATGTTGCATGTATTGAGTAGTGATGCTTTTTGTAGTGTTATGTATTTCTTAGGATGTAGATCTAGTGTTTTGAGGCTTTTGTGTAGGGTGTGAGGAATTATTCCTGTTGCAGATAGAATGATGGGTACTGTGACTACTTTTTGCATTCTCCAAAGCAAAAAACAATCATGTTCTGTGCAATTCAAAATGTCATAATAACAGTACCTGTAAGAATAAATGAACAGTATCTAAAGCATTAAGAATAAAGAGAAATAAATGTTTATGGGAGGGGCTTTTTGTACAATTTTTAATGTTGTAATTAAAAATTAATTTACAATTTTTAATTTAACAAAAGAATGAGAAACCGTCCTCTCCTTATTTACCAGAATTTTCTGAGTTTAATTATATAAATTTATTAGGATGTTATTCATTATTTAATCTTCTTTTGTTAATCAGTTAATATATTTTTAGGAACTGAATTTATAAAAGTTTAATTAATTATTCCTAGATGTACCTATTATAAAATAGGGAGACTAAGTAGAATACATATTTATCCAGTTTTTGTAAAAAAGATAACATGAGTGGAAAAAATAGGCAATTTTATTACTTAAATTTAGCCTTAGCTGCATATGCAGAAGCAATCATTATTTGTGTTATTCTTAGAACTATGTCAAATGAAAATAACATATGATATTCTAAAATTTCCTGCACTGAACTCCAAGAAATCCAGATTATATAAAGAAACCAATTGACAGTCTATATTATATAAATTATGAAAGTGTTACTATGTTAATTCATTTTCAGGAATCAAATATCAAAGGATAACTTTTGACTCATATATGTAAATCTTAGCTGATAAACTACAAGAAAACAAACATTTTTAAAATGTTTTAATAAAATTCGTGTTTTTTTATTAGATATTAAAAAATATGAAAATCAATAGCTACAACACGTTGTTGATTCAAAACGACCTAACCCAATGTTAGATTGTGTTCTTGTTGAAATCTTAAAATTTTTAAGAAAAAATTTTACTTTTGGAAATTTTACTTTTCATTTATGATTTTAAAAATAAAAATATTGTAAAAATACACATAATTGAAATCCCATGTCCAAATGTCCAAAATGTCGTTCCTTTTTCATGAATTAGTTGCCATTGCCGATACACTGTTAAATTGTCAAAATTCCATTACCAGTAGTGGAATTCTGCTACTATTAGTAACACAGAGCATACTACTACAAACACATGGCCTGATCTGTTTCAGAAAGGTTTGTGGTTGTTTCAAAATGCTCAGAACAGATATTGGTTTTGGCAGTTATCCACAACACCTTATGGTTACCTTGCAATGGCCATGAAGCAAAATAATGTCAAGCATTGGTGTTTGATCATTTGAAATTGGCCATAATGCATTGTGGCTGTTTTTTTTGGTCATTGTGCAATTTCAGTGTTTGGGCATAACATATACATTTCTATAATTATATTCCTTGTTTTCAAGATAAACTATTCAATTTAAATACAGGTAGTTCTTGACTTTACAAGTTAATCCATTCATGGAGTGTGCTCATAAAATAAATACTATTAAACCAAAAATCAGTTTCCATAGATATAATGTTAAACTCGAATTCAGTTCTCAGCAGTGGAATTTGACCTCAATAAAATTAAGTAAAATCCAACAGAATCAATAATTATATTTATACAATGATTTATTTATCTAAAGAAATGAAAACATAGTCTTTAAAATCAAATAAATTACAATAATAATGAAATTATCTATGCCATATAAATATCAAAGAATTTTTATTCTTCAGTATTATTGATAAATAAAATAGATGAGTATTTAATTTCACTTACAAACTGCTAAACCCTTTCGTATTACTAACATTGGATAACAGCACTTTAATGCAGTTCTGGGAAAACACATATTTTAATAATTAGACATACATAAGACATTTTCTACATATAATCACTGCCTAAACGTTAAAGTAAGATCGATTAGTAGATACAGAGCACTATATGGCATACAAACGTTTTTGGCCTTTCAGCCATACTCAGGTTTTGTTCTAGAATACAGCTTTTTCCATAGATGTAGCTGTATTCTAGAATGAAACCTGAGGATGGCTGAAAGGCCGAAAACGTTTGTATGTCTAATTATTAAAATATAAGTGTTTTCCCAGAACTGCATTAAAGTGCTGTTATCCAATGTTAGTAAAATAGATGAGCTATAATGTAGATAAATGCTATTACCATAGGCACAATCTGGGAATAGAAGTTATTTATATAATATGCTGCTAAAATTAGAATGCATGCTACTTCTGTTTCTTGGCTGTCAATTTGATTTTTCCAATTTCATAACAGATGATGGAATTTTTGTTACAAATCTAGTTGTACTGTATAGCTATGTATGTGGTTTGAAATGTCTTTTTATGAATATTTAGCATTTATTTATTGCAATTAATGTTCATATTTTAGATTTGTTTTTAATATTTATATTTGAAAAAAGCTCTTAGTCAAGAACTTGTTAAGTGGGAACTCACAAATTGAGAATACTCAGTTTATGAGTATATAAATATTCATAAACTGAGTATTTATATACTTATACCTACATGAAATATGTACCTGTGCTTATATTTTACATTTAAATATTCAAAAATAAATTTTGAATGTAAACTTGATTATTACATTATAAAAATGTTCATGAATGAAATGCATTTAAAGAATTTAATTATTGCATTTATTTTATATCAGAATTTTTATTTAATATTATTATTATTTACAGATTTATCTTATACTGATAACAATTCAACAAATGACAGTATTCCAAATCAATATTTATTTGAATATTTTATGGATGCTATTATTCAAATAAATGATCGAGAAATGAATCTCTCTTGTAGTGATATGGCGTTGTTTCCATGGCTAATACATAAAAGAGAACGAGACTGGAGTGAATATCCTATTCCTTTCCATTGTCCCAAACTTCCACCTGAATTACACATTGATACAAATTATAAATTTCCAAGAGAAAGAAACAAAGTGAAAATTGATGATGTACCAAAATGGAGATGTTTTGTAAAAATTATAGCAGCAAGCCATATTGTTATAACATTTATTCCAGCTACTTACGATGACTTGAAGAAACTTGTGTTTTATAAAGTAAAATATTACAATTTTCTTTCCAAATCTATTAGAATTGTGAATTCTTCAAAATGGAGAAAAAATGAAGATAAGCATAAACAAATGGATAACTCAAATAATAGTAATCAAAATGAATTTAATTATTCTAAACCAAATGAAAATAATATATTAGAAAATAATTCAGAAAAATTTATCGGATCTATTACCTTGCCAATATATGTTTATAATTGTTCATTAAGCAGCTTAATTAATCAATTAGTATATCGTGTTAAAGAAAACCATTGGAAAGATTTATATCAGGATATAACTTTCAAAGTAGATGATGAACATTTAGAAGATGATGACCATACTGCTGTTAAAACTGATACTATAAGTAATGAAGAGTCTAAACAGCCATCTCCTGAACCAAGATCAGAAGAAACTGAAATAATTGCTGATAAACAACCATTGAAAAATTATTGTAGCATATTAGAAATTTATTTTCAAAAATCCTTTGCTTATGCATTATTTAAGTAAGTAAACTTTTTTTTATAAATATTTAAGCTTAAAAAAATTGAAATAAAAAACATAAATTTAAGTTACTATACAGAAAATCTCTAATTATAAGTGAATCATTCAATGAAACACTAACATAAGTAAAGTATGCATATGTTTGAGCATACTTCATAGAGTAGCAATTGGTGGGTGATAAAGATGTAACAGTAAAAATAGTTATATTAAAGAATGAGCACATAAGTTGACTGACCTGGTCCATTGATTCCATGTTTCAATCTTCCAGTTGACCCCACTATGGTTGTTAGCCAGCCTGTGGTGGACTCTAAAAGTAGCTGCTGCCAGATAGATTATATTCTATGTGTGATATAATAACTTAATTAAAATTAATCAACTATCTCAGCTCCTCCATCAGGATTATATAGAAGATTTTTTGTAAACTGAAAGTCAGTATTGCAAAGGATTAGGTAAAAAAAATGAGGACAAGATGATTTATCATCCTATCCTCATGTTTTGACCTGTACCTCTGCAAGCTATCATCAAACTATATAAAAATCATATTTAAGAAACCTCTCTATATTAACACTTTTAAATAAAGATAAAATGGATCAAGTCAAAGAACAAGATTATAAATGTCCTACTCTTGTATAGAATGTTCTGTATTGTTTACTTTTTTAATATCTGCATTCCTCCAAAAGTATATTGAATCCTTTCATTTTGTTTGAAATATATCAAATCCTATACTACATTCATGAAATTATTTCAATACTGGAAATTTTATCATTTGCTCTTTCCATTATAAAACAGCAGCAGGCCTTCAGGTTTTTATCTGCTGCTGTTCTCCTAAAACATAATGTTACATGTCATGAGTTTAAAACCAGTCAACTAAATCTCATACTGTAAAAAAATTTCTTGGTCACAAATAATTTATACTTCTATTATTGGACAAATCCCAATACTTCATTATTTGTCAAAATGCTGATTTTTAATCTAAGATTATAAAGTTTTTCAAATTATAATTTTACTACAAATATTCCACTTACTTGCTTTTTGTGTTTATATACTATAATAAATCAAGCTCTCTGCAAGTACAATTTTGTTTTATTTGG
>WUQG02447636.1:0-13147 GCA_011317285.2 Androctonus mauritanicus
GCATTGCAAATTAATTTCCTGCGCATTGATATCTAATTTGGAGTGTCGGCTCTGTTCTTTATGTGGAAACGACTATAGTACAATATTTGTACAGTATATACCATGTTACTTTTTGATCGTATCTTATTAGTAATCATTTTCTTTAAACGATTAAAAATAATGCGATTCGCATGTTTTCGAATTGATCCTACGTTACTTATTATAAAGTAAGCAAAATATTGCGTTTAATACTTTTGATATCTTATTAATTGCTGCAAAATTTCTGATAAATTAATGCAAGAACTGGAGACAATTGTAACATTTGGAATTTCTCGTTATTTACTTCGATAATAACAAAACATTGACAGAATAGTCCAAAGAACGAATAACTGGCAATTTTTCATTTTTGTGTCATAAAAGTCGTAAAACTGTTTATGCGAATTAAAATACGTTGAATACAATCGTCTTTCAACGTGTGCTTATTTTAATGATCTGTATATTTATGGTTATAAAATATGGAATGTTTCATATCTAATAGCATTACAGGGACAATATAAAAGTGTCTATAGACAGGTATTTTCAAAGAAAATGCGAGATACGGGGCAACTAATATTTTTGAAGCTTTTCAAAAAACAAAAAAAAAACAAACAAAATTGATAATATACAATGGTAAGTGTACAAGAAAACCGAAAACATTGATAGAGAACTTCTAATTTTGACAGACACCGAAGCTCGAACAGTTTAAAAATATACAAATAAATTTTTTCTAACACTGTTATAAATTGAGCCCCCTAAAACCATGAGGCCCGGGACAGCCGCCCCTCTTGTCCTCCTCTGATAGCCACTGCCTGTAGGAATGGCTGTAAGATGTTACAATTGATCGTTATATAAAATTCAACGTTTATATTACCTTATTATGAATATTGTAATATCAAGAGACAAGCAGTTGCCTTTGAAAAATAAGCATATAAAAGAAAAAAAGTAAATAATGTTGCTAAATATTTAGCCTAGAGTAGTGTGGGAGGAAATGAATCGTGGGATGAGATGAATCCAATCTAAGCTCAAATGTCACTAATAAAAAAATAATTTAAAAAACTGAGACTAGACGATTCGACCTATTCACCTTCCATCTCTCTGTGGAAGCAATGACGAAAGTGTGAACGCAGAAGTTCTTTGGAAAAAAATTCATCTTGTATGACTAGTAGATTTCGAAATGAGTAAATTTTGGTTAATCTGTACCTATTGCTTCGATATGAAGCAAGAATCCGTCATTATAATAGATTATGAAGTACAATTTTTTTTGTATTGATGCTTAACTGTTTGATCATATTTCCCTATTTTGTTAGCTTTGGATTAGTACTTTTCGTGCTAGAAGTTTTTTATCGTAATGGGCGTAGTGGGAGTGTTCATAATGTGAAAATAAACATATACGCGTTTATTTATCTATTTATCCATTTAATATTTTATCTGTTGAATTATTATTGTGCATTTTTAATCATTCAGTCAAAAGTAGTTATTTTTACAGGCAACAAGCGTAAAGCTTTTGCAATGGATTCAGTGCAACAGTTGCGAAAGATGGTTTCATGAGTATAGTGTTGGAGTATCAGAAAAATGTTCTCTCACATGTGGGAAAAGTTTATTGAAATAAATGTGATGTGTTATTCAATAGTTTAAACAACTATTGAATAACACATCACATTTATTTCAATAAACTTTTCTCACATGTTGAAATTCGTACCCTACATCCTTCCTACACCTTGAAATTCGTATGGTTCATTTCATCTTACATGTTGAATGGAAATGAACCAAAATTACTTATTTCCCTTAAATTGGGATTACTTATTTTCCCTCTCTCTATCAAATAGTTATGAATATTATTAGTTAAAATTATTTTTGAGCATAAAGCAGATGTTTCTTAAAGTAATAGCAATGGCATGTTTAAATTTGAAGCAGAAGTTATTTTTTTATGTTACATTTTTCTTTGAACTGGTTCATTTTCCTTCACACTACTTATAAGAAAAGATTGTCTGAAAAATAAACTTTGTCTTCTGGATCATTCATCCTACAAGAAACGAGTGAAATGAAATATATAGATAGTGAAACAATGATTGTGGCACAGAAAGAATTTTATAATAAATATTGCAATACTCCTCAAACTAATTTTTTCAATTAGTTTGAGGATATGAAACCGAACTAAACGAATTTTGTGCTATTATTTCGAATTACTAAGGAGCATTCAAATCTGATGCAAATTTATTAAATTCTAATTAAACTTCGTTTTATATTTTCTAATCTAAGCAAAATTCTCAAATTTACAATTATGTTTCCATAATTGTAGATTCTGAAATTAAATTACGAAGGTGTTATAACTGACCCATATGCGAAGTCAACTGAAACATTTCTCATGAAAATATGTTATAAGACACCTAACAGCATGTTTTTATAGTAGCACTTCAAAGTTTAGTCTATCACTTCTCCTCGAAAAATAATACTTTTACGCATCAGAACAAACTAGATTTTCTGCTTTTCTTTATTAATTTATTTTAATTTGGGTGAATCTATATAACTGAGTGATATCGAACTCAATAGTAGAATATGAGAAACAGAATTTTTTTTATGGAGAAAAACAGTAAAAATCTGCATAACTGTGCTATATCTATAAAGAAGTTTATTGAAAATTTCCAATATTTTCATTCTCTTCGGAAAAATATATATTTGATAACAAGTAGGCCTACTTTGTTTCGAGATTGAACACGAATATTTCTGTCATTAGACACTTTTCGTAGATGGAAAAATTTAGGAAGGATGGGTCTAATAATTCTGCATAACGATGGTAATCTTTAGACTTTCCAATCAATCATATGCAACAAGTAAATTATCGAGTTCCCGATATTATGTTAAAAAATATGGAAGAGTAACTGGTTAAAATTAAATGATCTATCTCGATTCACAGTTCAATTCTTGGAACGAATGTATTTAATAATTATAGTGGACCCAGATTCGTCCTGGCTAATTATATCTTTGGTGGACCGATGCATAGGAGACTTAGTTAGCTTCAAAACCAATTCCCTGACGAAGAGGATATAAGAAAGACAAGAATCGTTGCCTCCAGCTTCCTTACCCCAATAATTACGGAAGAAGAATGAATTTCCGATATAGCAATGGTCAAAGTCCGGTTAGCATGTCCTAGGGAGTAAACCGGAAGAGCATCGCCTTCTCGGAAACTCGGGGCCGATTCTTATCGTTATTAAACGCATTAACATCTCGTGTTACCGATTCTCTTCCGGGTGGATCTCTTTTCGACGAAAATCGTTTAGAATATATCGAACAAAACTCTTAATCATGCTAAAAGAAAAGAATGTGGAAGAAAACCCACTGCTAACAAAGCAGAACACGCAATTATATCGCTATTCCAACGATTTAAACACGAAAATTTCATAGACTCACCGAAAGCAATCTAATCTCATATAATCAATGACGAACGGTTAAAAATCTAATAAAATTTTTATGGATTCAGATGCAAATAAACTTTGAGTGGAAAAAAAATAAAAAGAGAAATTTTATTTAAAACTTCCGTGATTGAATCGTATAGCCTAATCTGTGACAAGAAAAAGATGCATGGAATTTATACTTTTAAACAAGCTGAGAAAAATTATATAGAGATATCTAAAACAGCGAAAAGATTCATAGGAATGGGAAGATTTTTATAAAATGCATTGAAAACTAAAACTACGATCGACTAATTTACAATACTACCATACGTTACCATTTGGTTCTATACAAAAAGATTATAGATTACAAAATTTCCAAAAACTTATTCCGCTTAGATAATGTTCAGATTCGATCTACTCTTGTCTGAAAGGGTTTAAAATCCTAATGTTTTTTAGAATCCTAACAGGAAAAGATGGTTTCTTCTCGCACAGAAAGAGTGTTTTTCTTTCTGTTTTATTAAATATCCGTAAAGATCGCAACATTCGACCTGTCCTGTTGAAAAATCAAATATTTTTTTAGGTTATCTCCAGTAAAAAACTGAGAAGAATATTTGTCAGTTCTATAATATGAGAGAAAATAAATTTATTTTCTTTATTTGGGAAAGCTTGTTAGACAAACTGAAATTTCACGATTATTCCGCGAAATTTCAGTTTGCCTAACAAGCTTTCATAGATCTTTTATAGAATAATTTGTACTACGATTTTCTATCGTATTTATTGATAAATCATTTTTATTAAACTGGCATGATGCAATTAAGATTCGGATCATTTAATAAATTCTAATAATCAAATGCAAAAAATTTTAAATTGGATTGAAGCGAAAGAGAACGAACTGAAACCACTTACTTATCTTGAATCCCCTCGAATTCCTCTCCCTGTTCGTCGATGGTAGATTCCAGATCCAGGTAGTTTCCGTAATCCTGTTCGGAATCATTGTATTTGTAAACTTGTAAAGTGCAGTCATCCAACTAAAAATAAACAAAAGTCAAGTTACTCTCAGTTTATATCAGAGATATAGAATCGTACTAACTAAACTCCATCGCCAAACTTCAATCAGTGGTTTAAAAAAAAACTGGATCCGCGCGAGTAGGAATACGCCGATCGGCGGAATGACCATCAGAATGTACAGGTATTTGGATGTCTAACTCGGACACACCACGCCGTCTCCCGCGATTATCCTGAGGAAACATATCCCGCAGACAGGAGCAAATGGAGGTCGGCGCCCAGCCGACCAGATCGACCAGTTTTCTAGCTCCGACTCCCTCGCCACTTCAGATCCACCTTCTGTCCTCTGAGTGATTCTACCGACAGTATGCAGGTCTAAACAGTCGTCACAATATCATCTACGGCGGCATAAAACCTCCCACGATATCTTTTTACAGGTATATACTCCTTAAATGTGTCTGCAGTGACCATATTCTAAAATGAAACCAAGAAAATAATGCAAAATAATAATCCCAGATGTAAATATTTGCACAGTTTAAACCTAGCATACAATACGTGTGCGGCCACAGGCGAATGAAAACATAGAAAACTAAAGCTTTCTTCTTTGTTTCTGTCAACCTGAGCTAAAAAATGTGACAATGGAATATTCAGAAGTTTCTGAATTTCTGTCTTTAGAAAGGACAGAAATTTGATTAACAGGAAAGACTTTCATTAGAATGAAGACAGATTTTATTCGTCTGCAGATCAGTTCAGATAAAATAAATTAAAACAAAAAATCTGATCAAAAATGTGTTTCTTTAGGTATTTCTGGTTTTATTAATAAATCTGTCAGGAAAATAAAACGGAAAAATCGTCAGAAACTCACCACCATTTACAACACCGAATTTCCTATCATCCAAACAAACGTAGCTAGTAACATCCGTCAGTTTTATATTTTAATCCCATCGAAGTTCTCGTCATCCATTTTATAAAAATACAGTAGAGCAAGTAAGTAAAATTTTAATTTCGCCACGATGCAAAATATTTTTATCCTGAAAAATCAATTTAAAAAAAAAAATTTAAAACTCGTAGGACTACTTATGATGATCTACGAGCGAATTTGAACTGCGGCTCTTTCATCTTGTTCATTTTTTACTTGTTCGTCATCATTCTGTCATCATCTAACACGATCACGCCTGACAGAAAATATATTTCGTTTGTTAAATATCACGCTCTTCACGTTCTATTAAGGGCATTTTCAGGCGGAATTTGGAAGAATGACTTATAGTGGAATATACGCGCAGATTAAATGGAAATAAATATTCTATACTCGTTAAATCGAAATTCTTTCTAGAAGTTTGCATGTCTATGTGTTCGATCCGCGCCTCCAACCGACAGGAAAACCCGGATAATGCTGATAGCCGGATGCCACGCCGTGGGATGACGTCAGGTGGTAAGTATACGGTAACATTCTTTCGTATATTGCATCCACAACGTTCTAGCCACGTTTATTCCGCAGCGTTACTGAGGGATCGCTCTGCTAAAAAATTTCTCTGGATCGTTAACTTTCTGTCTTTCCAGAAAAAGTCGCAAAAACGTTCGCTACTTTGCACCGTGTCGCTGCTGCTGCCGCCGCCGCCGCCGGACACTTACTTTGTGAGGAGGCTTGAGCAACCGATGGACGGCCGTCATCTGGTTGATCAGTGGAATGTTAACGACGAAGGAGTACATTGGTGGCCTGGAAGGCTGAGGAAAAGGCGTGCTGCTGGAAAAGGGATCGATATCGTTTAGATACTGCACTCGGCACGTTAGAGTCGCCATACTTTCCGCAGGACTCTGACGCGTCCGCGACGTCCGCTGGTTACGATGTCCCGACAGTGGGTGAAACGCTCCCGGAGCATGCGCGAAATGCTTCAGGTGACGTCTGTAGATGTGTCGGCGGCGGGAACTTCGTTTTTCGGTCGAAACGGGTGATTATTTTCAAAGTTTCTACGTGGTGTAGATAAAAAACCCGAATGCGTATAACATCGCTATGCAAATCTCAATAAACAGAACGTAAAAGTAATGTTCCAAGATTCGGCATATGCAAACGTCGGATGAATGGAGTACGAAATTCTTGAACTGCCAGGCACATTTTTCGTAGTTCTATAAACAAACGATAGCATGATTACTTTTTTATTTAACGATTGGCATTCGTTCCTCTAGATGGCGCTGCTAGTTTAAAATCCATCAGATAGGAAATGCCTGAAAGAGGAAGAGGTGCAACAGGTCTAGGTTATGTTTCCGCCTAAGATATCATCAGAAAAAAACGTTATTATTATTTTCTCGAACCGACTGAATTCGATATTCTGCATCAATGCTGTTTATGAATCACTGCATACGAAGGAAAGACGATACTTCTTTTGTTTGCATAAGGAGCATCATAAATTACGTCACACTATTTCGAATACTTTTTTTGATCCATTCCTCTCCTTTATCATTTTTCGTCACACCAACTTCGACCCTTGACCGTGACAACACAAATCTGAAAACTATCCCCTTTCTACTTAAAAATATTTCTCTCCGATTTTTACCTAAAAAAGTATATAAATAGTAACAAAAAAAAAGGAATTACTTTACAGTGGTACTTTGTAACACGCATTCTTTAATTTCTAAACAAACCTTCAGACAACCGGACATAAATGTCTTAGAACTAGTATATTATCTTATGCCTTAAATATCGGAACTAGTATATTTTTATATTTTAAACAAATTTATCTCCAGATATGCTACAATAGATGAAAACTATGAGCAAGATAAACTAAGAATAAATGACTAAAAAGTTTTTCATTAATATACCATTTCTTAGAGATGTCACAATTTGCATGACTCCCTCCTCCCTTTCATTTATCATCGCAAATCTACTTCTAGCAGCTCCCTATGCTTATGGATGCTCCCTATGTTTATATTTGTATATGTGCAAGATTTATATTATAAATGATGTTAGATAATTTTATTACAGAAAATATGCTTTGATAATATTTGCATATTATGCGTTTTTATGTTGTTCTCATCGCTTGCTTTCGCAGTATTTGATTTGTCGTAATCCTAACAAATCCATAACCAATTTTAATTTTGATATTTAGAAATCGATCATTACTCGATTATTAAAATGCTCGATTTCTAAATATAGGAATCGATCATTACTCGATTATTAAAATGATCGATTTCTAATATATAGAAATCGAACATTACTCGATTATTAAAATGATCGATTTCTAATATATAAAAATCGAAC
Organism: Androctonus mauritanicus; assembly: GCA_011317285.2. NCBI lineage: Eukaryota > Metazoa > Arthropoda > Arachnida > Scorpiones > Buthidae > Androctonus > Androctonus mauritanicus. The sequence goes on from WUQG02447636.1 coordinate 7,672, forward strand.
ATTACTCGATTATTAAAATGATCGATTTCTAATATATAGAAATCGCACATTACTCGATTATTAAAATGATCGATTTCTAATATATAGAAATCGAACATTACTCGATTATTTAAAATAATCGATTTTTAAATATAATAATCGATTAATTTTAATAATCATATAAAAATTTATAATCAATTTATTTTAATAATCAAAATGATGATTATTAAAATGAATCGATTATATCATAAATTATTAATAATCGATTCATTTTAATAATCATCATTTCAATAATATTTATTTTATAATATAAAAATTCAGATATTAGAAAAATGGCTTTGGAGGAAAATTCTGGATGTATGTTTTTCGAAATTTTTAATAATATAATTGACTGGATGATGATAACTTTGCAGCAGGCTGTAATAAATCATTCAAACAGTTCTTCCTTATTAAGAACTGTTATTTAAAGACGTCTGTTTTCCTCATTTAAAACATTATATATAGTGTTTCTGTTTTCCTCATTTAAAACATTATATATAATGTTACTGTAAAATTACATAGATTATCGGCACCTCAAAACTCGTTTATAATATCGAATCCAATCTTTCGAAAACATTTAGTAATTTTATGGTTGCTTGGAATTTGGATATCTACTGAAAGGAGCTAGAAATCTGGTCTCATATTTTTTTCTCTAAGTTTAACTTATATGTTAAACAGTAGGCTTAAATTAAAATTTCATTCACAAAAATGAGAAAAATTGAATCATAATATAATTTTAATAGATTATAGCAATATATATTAATAGATGAATTGGTCAAAATTTGGTCCGTTCGGTCAGAATTTTGACTAAAAAGAGTGATTTTGACAGTTCTAATAGCGATACAGTAAAGAGGGCTAGTAACTTTTGACAAGTTTAACTGTCAAAAGTTTTTAAATTAATAATCGACTCACCTTTTGCTTGGGACTTTTCAATATGTGCCCATACATGGCTTGAGGTTGTCTGATTCTCACTGCTCCCGAATCGATCTCTTCGGTGTACTCGTGAAGTTGAGGATTCATGGCTTTGCCTTCTCGGATTCTGACTGCGCTTGAATCTATCTCTTCGGTGTAAGATTCTAGTTGGGGCTTTTGAGGTTTTGACTCGTGAACTTTGACCGCAGATGCTTCTACTTCTTCTAAAGCGCTAGTACTGCTGTCACTATCCTCCGCTGACGGCTCTTTCTTCACAGTTCTCGCTTTGTCTGGTGGTTTTTTAAAGCTGAATGGGTCTTTGACGCTCGGGCTGGCTAACTGGCCGGTACTAGGACTGACGGGAGAAGGACAACCCAGCATTTCGTCAATGTCTTGAAATTTTCCAATAAAAAGAGTTAGATTGTTCTTTGCTGCTTCTTTTTTACTATCGTTCTCCGATTCCTCATCAGTAGTTGGTGGCACCACTGTCACTTTCTCTCGGTCAAATCTGTTTTCAAAATCTTCGAATGTTTCCGGTTCATTCTCGTCTCCACCCAATAAGAGAGAATCTATGTTCTTCAAATTTCCGATGAATTTATTAGCGCTACCTCTCCTTTTCGATTCGGAATCTTCACTGTCGCCCAAGTTTTTAGAAGACCTTCTAGAAGAAGAGGCAGATGAAGGTTTACTTTCCTTTTCGCTTTCAGAATTTGAGGGCTTTCTTTTCACTTTTTTATCATCCGTTATTTCGGGTTTTTTCTCTGGAATTTTTTCTTCTTCCTTCTCCTCCTCCTCCTCCTCCTCTTCTTCCTCTTCCTCCTCATCGCTGGAACTCTTTGCCTTCGTTCCTTCTTTGCAAGGGGTAGGTGTACGTAAATCGTCATTCTCCGAATTCCTAATATGAATGACTGTAGGAGATTTTTGGACAGAGGAATCTTTTGGTAAACTTAGAGTAAATGTTGCTACTGGTTCCTCTTCCTCTTCATTAGCAGTAGTTTCTTCCTCATTTGCTGTGGCTTCATAATCAGTAATTTCTTCGCCTTCTGTTTCGTCTTCAGTTTGAGTTTGATACATTTTGTATCTGGGTATACAATCATAAGATTGCCTTCCGCTAAATATTTCCGAAACGTAATCTTTTTCATCATCACTCGAATCTCTTCCACTAAATATTTCTGCCACATAATCTCTATCTTCATCAGTAGCATCGGTAGAACAAGTCCTGATCAAAATCTCTGGATTCTTGACTAGGCCCGGCGACGATCGTTGAGAATCGTCTTTCTGGCTAAATTCACTACAGGTAGATTCTCTCCTATCCGAAATCTTTTCCTCATCATTTGACGTTTGAAAGGATTGAGAACTCTCTTGAGAATCGGATACTTGACGCTGAAGACTCTGAAGTTGCTGAATATAATCAGACTGACTGCTACCAGGTTTACGGACAAAAGATTGATTTTTTCCAAATATTTCGCCGACAAAATCTTTGTCACTATCCTCGGATGATTTTCGAACAGATGACTGAGAAGAAGCTTTTCTCAATTCTTCCATTTGCTGAATGAACTCTTTTTGGCTAGTACCCGGTTTCCGGACGTAAGACGGATTCTTTCCGAATATTTCGTTAACGTAATCTTTATCACTATCTTCAGAGTTGTGAACAGATGATTGCGATGAAGTATCTTCTACTGAATCCTTTTCGGTACTCTCAGACATTTTTCTAGATGATTGAGAAGGAGATTTATTCAATTCCTTTATCTGTTGTATATATTCAGCTTGAGTGCTGCCAGGTTTTCGTACAAATGACTGATTCTTTCCAAATATCTCGCCGACAAAATCTTTGTCATCAGTTTCTTCAGTCTCTGTAGTCTGCGTAGCATTTTTTTCTGAAGCCTCATTAGCGTCATCAGTTTCGCTCTCCTCTGATGTTTTGGACATAGACGACTCTGAAGAACTTTTTTGCAGAGTTTCTTGCCCTTTAATCTTTTCGGGATCTATCCTGACATACGACTGAGATGGTCTCATACTGAATATTTCTCCAACAAAGTCTTTTTCTTCATCAGACGCTTTAGATTTAAAGTTACTTCGCGAAGAGCTTTTTTCAAATATTTCGGAACAAAAGTCTTTCTCGTTATCGGTAGAAGTCTTCCTAGAATTCCTCTTATTGTCTTCTTCCGTTTCGGTGCTTTCATCTGATTCTTCTTCTGAGCCTTCTTGTCCGCTTGTTTCTGGTTCTTTCAAATCATTTACCATTATTTGCCGACTAGAACTCTGACGCTTAGGAAAAGGCAAATTGAAAACCACAGTTTCTCCGGGACTGCTAGGTACTGAATTAATGGAACTGGAGGAATCTTTCCTCGAGTTTTCTATAGGAAATTTATCTCTAGATGCGTTTCTAGAAACTATATGAAGATTCTCTCCGGTAGGTTTTCTGGCTATTGGTATTTTGGATTCTTTCTTTTCATCTTCTTTTGATCCAGATTTAACTGAAGGTCTGGGTGGAAGTTCTTCTAATAATTTCTCTTTTGATCCTCGTCCCTTTTGACTTTTATCTTCGTCTAAAATATCTTCTCTAGAACTTCTTAGCTTTCTCCTGGGCCGAGCCATAGATGTTCTACTTCTGTTCAAATCTTCAGATTCGTCACTAGAAGAAGAATCTTGCGTCGACCTTCTGCAATCAAAATCAATAGAAGAATTCTTCCCAATATCGCCATTTCTCTCATCTAACAGACTATCTCTACTTCCTTTAAATCGTCTATCGTTAGAAAGCTTGTTATGAGAACTACTGCGTGAAACATCCATTTTCCCTTTAGATTCACTTCTTTTTACGGAACCCTCTGCTATTTTACTCCTAGAATTTGTTTTGGATAATGTGCCCTCACATTTTGGTTTCGATGGAGACCTAGGCAATCTACTTATTTCATCTTGGCTGTTTTCTATTCCAGTTTCCGTAGATAGCGAAGACGACTTCTTTTTGCTTTTCTCGTCTTTCCTTTTCAAGTAATCTTCTAATTCTTTTTCGTCTAAGTTCATATTGAGGACAGATTTTCGAAAGTCCTTATTCACGCCTTTCTCTTTGTCTTGCGAAGTTCTTTCATTTGGAGAAGTATCACGAGAAAATGCAGTTCCAGAATCGTTGTCGACTCCTAACTGATTAGGTGATTTGTTTGAATTAGGTGAAGCGGTAATATTTTCATTATTGACATCTGATTGCAAATTCAAGGTAGTGGGTCTAGTGGCAGGAGGATCTCTATTTCTGTAACCTCTGGGATTGGTATATTTATTGTAATATCTATCGAAATAATTAGATGTCGGTCGAGATGCAGAATTTTGTCTTTCCAGTTTGAAAACAACATCATTAGCTTCAACTTGGGTACTCGCTTCGACTTTATCCCCTTCCCCAGGAGAGGGACGTTGAATGAAAACAACGGCAGACATGGGAGTAGCGTTATCCGTATCAAAAGGACCAGGAGAAGTGGAACGACAAACTAGAAAACCTTCATCTTCATTTTCTTCTTCAGTCGATTCTTCGGATCCCGAAGAAAAATCGGCTGACGCTTTACCACTGGATTTCTTGGCCTCCGTTTTGCACGCTACTTTTTCATTTTGCTCATTTTGTTTGTCCTCCAAAGGAGCAGTATCTAGACTTTTAGATCGCGAATAGGATCCTCTCCTATCGCTAGCATCTTCCCTGCTACTGGAACGGGAGTAAGAATTATAATTTGGTGTAAAGCTAGCTCTGGAAGTGTAGGTGGGAGTGGTGCCATAACTCGGTCGTCTATCTTGAGATACCTTGTTAAAATCAGAGGCATAACCCGAGCCTCTATAATCGGATGTGTAACCTGTTTTACCATAATCGGAAGTGTAGCCACCTTTACCATAATCTGACGTATAACCGGAACTACCATAATTTTTATCTTTGGTTGTCGAATAACGATTCCAAGGTGCGTTGAAGTTGTCATCATGGTTTCCTGTGAGCCATCCAGCAACATTAGCTGGTGAGAAGAGGTTGGTCACCCATTCAAAAGTGCTGTTCTTCTGTTCTTCGCTCTGCAAGTTCTTTGATACCTTAGAATAATTCTGGTTCCAACACAATCTGAAGCTTGCTATGCTGTCTTTACGAACCGCTTCATTCTCATTGATGTCACACTGCAAACCATACTTATCAGCAGTCTTGAACATACTTTCGTTGTTCTTCTTCCACTGTTTCAAGGTTTCAAGTTTCTGTCGTCCTTCAGCATTCCAAGTGTAGCGTGCTTTGTCTTTGCTATCAGGGTCAATGTCATTTCGTGTACGCATTTCATAAGCATTTTGAGCTGCTTTTTGACATTCAGCCTTAGTTACACCTGGTGCTATCTTTCCGTTGCCGTACTTGATTTCTTTATTGCTTCCATTTTGATCAACAATCGTACATTTAGAAATTGCTTCTTTAGGGTCAGCAGGACCGTTACGAATATTTTGATAATCTTCTGGAACTGTTGCCAATTCCGGGGCTGAAGAGGAAAGCATTGAAATCAACGTGTTCTGTGTCTTTGCAGCCATTTCTGTTTCTGTC
>WUQG02447647.1:0-13146 GCA_011317285.2 Androctonus mauritanicus
TATACATCCCATAAGGCTAATTGAAAACCTCGTGAATTATATTTCATTAAAATCAAACTAGTGCATCATAGTATATGCTATATGAGAGTTACTTTTTATTATCTCATAACATAGCCTATTGTTCTCATTTTCATTTTAGTCAAGAGCTTGTGGGCCACAAAAAATCACTTCGAGGGCCGCATGCGGCCCGCTGGCCGCCAGTTTGACACCCCTGATCTAGAGGATCTGAGATCAATTCCTCAGAAAGGATTTGGGCATCAATATCTATTGCCTATTTTTCAGCCAACATCAATTGGATTTGATCGCTGTAGCGGGCTGAATAATCTCTGATTGGAACTTCTGATAGTATCAAACAATAGAAAGAATACCGTACAAAAAATTCCGAAAAAATGCTCATAATTTGTTAGAAGAATTGAGTTTTCTTTTTTTTTTCAATACAGTATTTTTATCTGAAAATTTACTTGTATTTTATATTTTTCATAATTTTGTTTGTTTTTTTATATAAAGTCAATTTGATGCGATTTTTTTTTCATAAACAGAAACTATTATAGAAAAATTGTTTTTTTTTTGGATTTATCTTTTGTAAAATTTGAATTTGAATCTCTGAGTTTTCATTTATTCGAATCATCTATTGAACTTGAGATTTTCTCTCTTCTCTATACAATGCTAAATACAATTAAGTTGAAAGTCAAAATGGAAATCGATTTTATACTAAAAGCGATATAAAGTGCTAAATTATAAAAATAGAATATAAAAAATAAAAATGGATATCAAATAGAAGCCATTATTAATATAAATACTATCACAATTGACAGAACAAATATTCTACTTCTGCAATCCAAATAATACTGAGAGTGATACACATCTTTTTCCTCCATCTCTCTTCAATTTGACTTGGTGTGATAGTTTGTCTTCTACATGTCTATATATAAAAAAAATATTTTTGATGCCTGTTGTTGTTATAATTTAAATATCTTTTCAAGGATAGAAATCTCTGAAATGAAAAAAAGTGATTTAAAAAAATCAGTTTGACTTAGCTTTACAACATAAATTCATCATACCTTATCAGAAAACCTGAAATTTTATTATTCAAAGAATTTTCAATAATAAATCGATATTGTGGAGATTTCAACCCAGTTTTTTTACGAATAAAATTTAATGTTTTTCTTCTACGCTTTTATTGATAACTTATTTAAAATGAAGACACAATTTATATTTATAAAATTTATGGAAATGCTGTTTCACTGATACAGCAATGAAGGAGTTCAAAAAATACTCCGAGAAATCTCCACTGAAGAAATTAAAGCATGACGTCATATTGCGAAACCACCTGATTTGTTGAACGGCTAGAGGTCCAGCCATTCAACAAATCACGTTGTCTGGAGAGCTCCACGAATCGTGACGTCATTCTTTAGCTTCTCTAGCAGAAACTTCTCGGAGCATTTTCTGAACTCACTTAATATTATTATCAAAGAAAAAAATTTGAATTTCAAAATATTTCAAAGTGATGTAAGGTTTAAATATGAGATATGAGAATTAACATAATACATTTGTTTTTTTTTTTATTTTTAGAAATAAAAATACTCGTCATTCATAATATATTTAAGATATACACTATGAATGTTTTAAACATATATTGATAGTTTGATATATCAATTCATTATGTTATACATAATGTGTAAATGATTTTCGTCAGCAGGTCATTATTATAAGAGAAAATTTCCAATATTTAGAAATTCTGTAAAGTTTTTGAAATAGCTTTTTGCCATCAAATTTTGAATATGTTGATTTCTAATATATTAGGTCTTTAATTTTTACTTAATTTTTTGCATATCAAATCGAAACTTGAATTTTTACAGGCACAAAGGATTCATTAAAGATTGTCCAAATGGCCAGCTTACAGAGCAGGTACATTTTATCTCTTTATTTATATAATTGTTTTAATTTTTTCACTCTTGGTTATACTTTCATTCTTTAGGGTTTTCTTCGGATTTATAAACAGTTCTTTCCACAAGGCGATCCGTCCAAGTTTGCAGCTTTGGTTTTTAGAGTATTCGACGAAAACAAGGTAATTCGATATCATTTTCGTATATTCTAAGGAAATTTTAAGTATAAAAATATAAATTGTATTAATTTGATTTAAACTGTACTTAAAACAGATAAAATGAAAAAGTAGAATTTCTGCTTTGTTATAGAAAATATATATTTAATAATTAAGAATCAATGAAAAATTTTCTTAAAAACATCAATTCCGTATAAATTAAGTTGAAAATCTTAGTTTAATATAATTTTATTTTATATTAAATTTTACTGATAACTTTTTTTTTCAAGGATGGCACTATTGAATTTGAAGAATTCATCCGTGCTCTTTCTGTGACGTCACGTGGAAACTTGGATGAAAAGTTGGTGTGTAAGTAACGTTCCTTGCCTCTTATGTAATTCTACGATGAACAGTGGTCTATTCATAAATTCTTTTTACTGATATTTACCTATGTTCTTAAAAAACTAATTTGCTTTGTATCATAAATCAAGCTTTCGTTTATATATTAATCTAAAATATAGAGGAGTTGTTACATTTCATTAAAATTCTTTAGAAAATGATGTTACAAAAATGTAATGTTGAATTATATAACAGATAGCATAAACAATGGAGTGAAATTATGCTATATCATGAGGCATAAATACATACTCTAATCTGTATGTATTTGGTAAATTTCAGCCAAACGTTTTTATGAAAGACATTTAATTTTACACAAATATTTAGTCTGAATTTTATTATTTTTAATTGTAACATACGTGATGAATACGAACGCGGATTTTTTTATTTTTTGCAAAATATCCAGAAATAATGAGACTAGTAACCACGAGCAGACAAGTCAAGAAGCAAGGAAAACACAAGAGGCACAAAGAGTCTTAGAAATCTGGAGACTCCTTGTGCCTCTGCTGAGTTTTCCTTTATTGTATTATTATTTTATCTGTCAGATCATGCAGTAATTGTATTATTATTTCTTGGCTATTGTTCGCTGTTGTTAATATATTGCAAACTTCAAAATATAGTATTTATGGGAAGAGTCACCTGCTATTCATATCATAATGATGAAAATTTTTTAAATATTATACTTGATTTATATCATCAGTCCAAAAATACTCTGCAAATAAAGTTTAGGATAAAATTTTTTATAAACTACTGAGTTAGTTTTTAAGATGCAATAACTATTGCATAACTTTCACGATCTTATACTATAGTGTAATTTAATGTTAATTGCTTTGCGTAAATAGTATCATCATATATTCCTGTTTATTATTTATATCCTTAAAAACATCTTATAATAATTTTGCTAGATATTTTATTTGTATATGCTTAGTTGATTGATTAGATTAAGGTGCCATACGTAATATTCATTAAATATGATGCAATAAAACACAAATTTATCGTCTAGCTATAATGGTTTGTTTACATTTTAACATTTAAGTTGGGTAGCGTTGCACAGTGAAAGCTATTTACACAAACTGTTGATTTTACTGAACTATTAATCGAGTAGCCATGCATCCAAGAAATTCTGGAATAAATTCTACTATAAAAGTAGAATTCGTTACATAATAAATAATAATAAATTCGTCGAACATAATTAATATATTAGAATCCATTGAAGATTGGTTACCAGTATTTCTGATTTGTGCCATATGAATTTCTCAAATCTGCAGCGATATATACTAGAAATTTTCAAGTTATATAAAATTCAAATGAATAATCAAATTATATATATATTTTTTTTATCATGATAATCACTTTACAGATAAGAATCGATAGCTGTTTCTGTTCGTGAAAATAATTAAAAAAATATTCCTGAATATTTTTATTTCGGCGACAAAAAGGCAATATCTGCATCTCTACTTTAACAAGATAATGTATATTTAAAGCGCGAATTTAGTCAAATAAATCAATTATACATTCACTGCATAGTTCAATCTTACGTATATATGAGAAATTATCGTTATAAATTATCATTCTCAGGTTAAGTATTAACAGTGAAACAATAGCGCAATTATGAGAAGGATGTCACAATCTATGGCACTTTTCAAATCTCATTACTACATAAAATTTTACCTTATTTTTTTTTTTTTATTGAATATTTTTAGATATTTAATGTTTTATAGCTAAAAGTTTTTAAAATTAAACAATAACAGTATAACTTATCCGATTTAAAAATAACATTATATTGATTTTTCAGTCGCTTATAAAAACAAAAATACTTTTAAAGTTTTTTCGCATATTTGCGTATCCATTTTTAGAGTTCAAATTATTTATTGAGTTTTGATAATGTTAAAAAAAAAAATTTGTGTTACTGAATGGTTTCTATTAAATGAATTCTTTTATGTTTAAATAATGTAATTAGTAAACTAACATTGAAATGGAAATACTGGATGTTTAAAGTAATTTTTTTTAAAAAGAAAGCCATATTGTTCAGAAAATAAGTACAGTTTCATCCTATGATACTGTTCTTTCAAGCAGTTCTTTGACAAATATTCAAATTTGAAAAATGGAATATTAAGGGCGGAAAATATTGGTCAGCGATGTTTAAAGAAAAGAGATTTCCACTTTTTTAATAATTTTTAGAAATTATATCAATTGATTTCAAGTGTGGGTGCATTTTGTTTTGTACTAAGAATATAAAAATTTATCTCCAAACTTACTCTTTGCATTACATATTTGCAAGCGTGCACAAAATATTAAATTATAAGAAAGATATTGACTTGGTGCATCTTATCAGTTTGTCAATTCCTGAAAAGAAAAGAGAGAAGGAGATAAGCAAAGACAAACCGCCAGAAGTGGTATTGGCATTTTAAGATGCTTATATTTTAAACTTCTTCCGATTTATTGCTTTCGGATATAAGAAAACATTGGAAAAAAAAAAAAAAAACAGAAACCGCGTATCTGTTTTTTAACATTTTATAATAGCTTTTAATCGGGAGGAATCCACAAAAGAATCTTGAGTCATTAAGTCTGAAAACAATTTATTCAGTAACAATTACAGAAAGCTGTAATATTTCTGCATAAACAACTACAATGGTTTTTTTTCTTGGTTTTAAATATCGATGCCATTAACTTAAGCTAATTTTTAGAAATCTCATCTGTTGCTTTATGCAATCTTTAATTTAGTCATCATTATCCACAAATATCTTCAGATTTTACTTTTGCAGTATTATTGATTAAATAATGTACTTATTTAATGTATTTTGTCCTGATAGATCATTCAAACTGTACACCGCGTTGTCCCTTTAACAACTGCTCTGTCACGAGACTGAATCTAGAGCGATTTTCATCGCTAGTTAACACGCGAATGAAACTTAAAAGTAATTTCTTAAATCTAGATCGAAACTCGTGTTTAGGCATTTGATTGCAGTAACTGTTCCATTCCTAAAAAAAAAGGGCAAGTACAGATCGTACCCTCTCCTTGTCAATAATGGCTTTCCTAAATTTAAATTGATAAACAAAAAATTTGTTTTGATACTTTTATCGATCTTTGTATATTTTTTTATGATTTATAAATTTAGATCGATTGAATTAATGATTAAAAAAATCAGTATTGCAAATAAATCAACATTAATCAGATTTCAATTAGAGATAAAAATCATCATTAAAAGTTAAAAGAACGGCTTTACTGATCTAATTAACCATTACCTTAATTAGGAATTAAGATAACGGATTAATTAGATGAGTAAAGAAGAGAACGGTTAATTAGGAATTAGATAAAAAGATTTTCATAAGAATAATGTGGAACAGATTTTAAAATGATAACGAAAATATTTTAAATATGATCAAATTCATAAATCTAATAAATTATTTTTCAAATTAAAAAAAAAAAATTATTGCACAATATATTTTTAATTATTTTCGGATTGTGTGGAAACTTTAGAATATCCAATACACTGGCAATGTCCATTATTATTAATTTCATTTGACTTTGAACGTTTATTTTAAATTTCTTATCAGAAAAAATGATTCAGTCGATTGCAGATAAATTATGCGCGCCTGAAAACTAAATCAAATGGAAGAAACTTATTGTTTATTAAAAAATCAAACAATAAACAAAACTAATCTAAATTTTATGATTTTTCGATATAGCAGTATGATGATATTAAATATTTTTCAGGGGCTTTCAAATTGTATGATGTTGATAATGATGGCTACATCACTAGAGAAGAAATGTATAATATTGTAGACGCTATTTATCAGATGTTGGTGAGTATATACATCAGTTCTCTTGTAGAACGAATTCTTACTTTGTTAATGCAAATATTGCTTTAGGGCAATCAACCGAAGGAAGAAGAGGAAGAGGAATTGTCTCCGAAGGAAAGGGTGGATAAAATTTTTGAGCAGTTAGACAAGGCTAGTTTCCTTTTAGCATTCATTTTTGCATTTTAAAAATTCTTTAAAATAATTGCTAATTTAATTATTATTCTTATTACTTTCAGTTTTACTAGAATATTATAGTTTTGTATATTAAATTATGATAGTTTATATAATGATCCTCACAACGTTTAAAAATATAATTGAAATTTAAGCAGAATAGACTTTATTTAGGCTATTAGGCTTTCGTTGAACACTGGAACAAGTTAAGCAGATGACAAGTTTTTCTAAGAAAATTTGCACCTGCCATACACTTGCATAATTCCTGTTTTCGGATAATATATTAAATGAAAAATTAGAGACGACAGGTGGATATTTGACATTTCCGTTCAATTTCGCACGCAATCAGTGATTGCAAAGCGGAAAGTCTATCATTCATTCCCTAACTTTTCTAATTTTAAACTTTTAAAAAGTTTGTGTATCGAAAAAGATATCGCTAAATTTAAATGACATAGGCTCTGCAAAACTTATTTTTTACATTGATAGCATATGATTTATCTTTTTGCATTTTTACGTCCCTTTCCAATCAAGGAGATTATTAAGGAGCTAGATCCAATTACGGGCTGTACCCATACCCGTGGAGGGAGCCGAATGGTGAAGGACAGGGATCACCGGGCCGGCTCTAGAACTCCGAAAAACTTTTCAGGAGATCCGGACCTGGTCCTCCTATCCTGCGAATCCTGGTCCTCCTATATGGCACGCCAACTGCGTCACCACTCGTCCATCCGGTCGCCTGTAAAAAATATTTACATTGATATATATGAAAAGCATGATACTGATTTCATATTATGCCAATTTAATTTTATAAATAAAATTCTAACTAAAAAGAACAATATTAGCATATAAAAAACGTTAAATTATGAAAACTTTAGATTATTAGAATTAGCTCTCAAAAATGATGAAATTCGATTATTTTGCTGAAATGTTAACAGAGAGAGTAATTTTTTTTTGTATTTTTATTTCCTCATTTCTCTTGAAATTCTGACGAAAAGAATATATTATTATTCGATAGATCTGTAAAGAATTAGTAAATATTGAAAATTCATTGGCACCAATTAAAAAATTATTAAAGTAAAAGTATGGCAAAAGTTATACTACTAGTGGAATATGGTATAGTTTATATATTTTTATGGAAATTTTCAAAATATGAACAGTACTTTGAGGAAATTTAAATAATTGGTAACTTGCTTTATTTACTTTTATTGTTCCATAAAAATGAAATTTTGAATAACCTACTCTAACATGATTAACTTTTGCCTTTGATCTGAGAAAATTTTAGAGACTAGAGAATGTTAATAGAGAAATTAGAAAAAAACTGAATTAACTGTAAAAGGAAACAGGAAAGTGCGAGATTTAATTAATATTTTTAAGAAATATTTGTACTGTATCTTTCTAACTATTTTATATTATCCTCTACATAACAATTATTGGTAACAATAATCAAGTAATTTTGGTTTCTTATTGAATAGAATCAAGACAACAAACTATCTATGGATGAATTCAAGGAAGGTTCTAAACAAGATCCTAAAATAGTCCGAGCACTTTCCCTCTACGCACCTTGATGGATTCCTCACAATAATCTCTGCAGCACTCGCCAGTCTCGAATGTGTGCCTTCCGTTGATCCAGGTTGCTTTTAGGGACTTTTGCCTTTCTTGTAATTCGGGAAATGTCGAGAGTTGGCGATACACGCTCCAGCGACAACTCATATTCCATACCACTTCCTCCCTGTACAGATGGATATGTTTTTGTTCTTCCGATGACACAAAGGGTGGAAGATTCATTCTCATTCGACAAATTTTCTAAAAAGTTATATTCGCTTATAATTAAACAAAAAAGATAAAGTTGAGAAACCAAGAATCACCAGATCTCGCGCGTATTGAATCATCTTCCATTTGCATTATCGACTTCTCTCCCGTAATTTGTTCATTAAGTATCATTAAATCCCCGACACACGTCTCTTATCTACATTAAACTTCACTTCTCATTGTAGAAACGCAACTCCTACGCTTCAAATTCACTGGATAAACGCGCTCGACTCTTGTATCGGATCTGCTGTGACGTCTTAACTGTCTGTGTAATTTCCAATGCATTCTTTGTAACTAATAAAGAATTGCTTCCCGTATCCAACAGAGACATGATTTTTCTCATTTGCAAAACGAGTAATCGACAATCGATGAAAATTGGCGTCTCCTAGTACATTAAGTGATTCTATAGTACTTCTTTAAAAAGCACGATTCCAAAAATCGACCGTCATTTCGGAGGGACTCGCCTCATTCGGGTCGTCGTCATAACAACCAAAGCATAACAGTAATTCTCTGGAGACTGTACTTCTGAGTTATTACCTGTGCTTTAAACAGAAGTAATTCTCGTATCTGAACCTCTAATACCAAATTTCTTGGTGATTTTTAAGTGTAACGATCATAAAAGTTCTAATCCCAGAACTAAAATCACATTACAGATAGCGAGAATCTTATCTTCTTTGCACATAGTATTATGAACAGTTAAGAATAATCTATAGAAGATATAAATTCATCATAAAAAGTCAGTCACGTTAGAAATGACAATCACTTGTACGAACTCAAAATTGCCAATAAAATATTCAAATATCATCGTTTGTGAATAAATAGGCCATTTTGTAACTGCAAACCTAAGCATACACGTTCTGTCAACAAAAATGAAATAATTGGATGATATATAGTCTTTAACACACTATCTAACATAATTTATTAATCTTTATACAGGAATTAACTACATCGAAGAATATTAAGAATGTCGGCGAACAAAGATAATGAGAACGTTTTCCATTAACCATTAATAATAATAGAATTTATATGACATTATACAAAGAAGTGACATTTTTATCGATATATGTTTCCTTGTGGCTTTACTATATTTAGATGACTAATTTATTTATGAAAGTACAGAACGTAATGAAGAATCTCTTGTTCAAAGCGGCATGCGAATACAGTGATTCAATCAGAAATTAATTTTAAAATTATGATAAATTTATATAAAACACATATAAACGAATGGAAAAGATAATTGGAGAATCATGCTGTTCTAAAATGTTGTTAGAATGCTATTGAAAAATTTCCAATAGTCATATATTAATTAACAACGAGGAATTTTTTCCTAAATCATGGTCACAGACTTTGAATATTACTATTTATAGGTGATGATTATATTGAGAAGTTCATAAGAGAGAGAATCTTCAGAAGAGAAAAGAGATATTGAGAAGTTTATTATATTTTATAAAGGAGGAGTAATTTTTATGACATTGAGCATGATCTTTATTTCCAATCTCGGTATGAAATTTTTGATCAAAAATTTCCAGCCAAGTTTGGAAGAGCTGAACGAAAATATCTTATAAAGATTTTGTTTGTTTGTTTTGCGAAGGAAATTGAGGCTTATATCTTTATTGTTGTTTGTTTACCTTCCACTGAAAACTTTTAAATTATTTCAAAAGTTATCAGTGGAAATTCTGTAGACATGCCGAAATATTAAAACTGACTTCGATGATACGCACAGTCTACAACTATATCCATTTAAAAATGACAGATGCTCGCTTTTAAGATTTTCCCTAATAGAGATGATAGTGATCCAGGATTAATCCAACCTCAGATTCCTTTATTCAATAATCTATCAAAATAGTGCATTTGCAAATCGCCTTTCAGATTAATTATATTTTAATTTCACATCATTTTCAAAACAGTGAATAAGTTCGGAAAGTAAACAATTAGCTTTTACAGATCTGCTTTGTCTGTTCTTTTTCAGATTAGATAAAATATTTTAGATCGAAATTTGATTATTTTTGAATGTATAGAGATTGTTTAAATCAGCCATTCTTGTTATAACCACACTGATTTAAACAATCTCCGAATAATTTAATAGTGATCGCAATTGTTCAGATTTCTATAATTTTATTATAAATAAATAAATATACACACAAACTAGCTTCTCAACATTCGCGAAGATTACATTCCGAATAACGTCATGGATATAAAAATGAACAAATAAGAATTTTCATAATGCATTATGTTTAATACTAAACACGAAATTGTGTTCATAGGCTAAAGATAATAGGAAGCAACGGAAAATGGTAAAATATTGGTAAAACCAAACATGGAAAACTACATCAGATGAAAACTGTACTTATTAAATTTATGAATGCTTCATAAATATCTAAACTTACGAATTTAGAAAGAGCTGGCGTATTTTTATAATTCATTTTCCATTGTTTATGGCAAATGTAAACAAATATTGTTTCAATAATTTTATATTTGATCTTAAAAAAAATTTACAAATAATTGCAGACAACCGCTAAGGATCAACCAGATTTACTCTCTCAATAATAATAATAAAAATGATTAACGCCAAAACTGTTAAATAATTTGATAGATTAAAAGTAATGAGTACGATAAATAGAAACGACGAATCTCAAGCAGATTATCAGAATATATCGTATTTTTTTCAATTAAAAATTATGTGATATTGAAAATACGATTGTGTCAATGGTAGTGTTTTCCAATCCTTTTTCTTGTAGCCTTTCGTTTCTTTTATTTCTGTGACTCCCTTTCGTAATCACTGTTTGGTCCATAGAAATGTGACATATTCCTAAGGAACCATTGTAAACAATTGATCTACATAACTATCCTCCAACGATTGCAATTTCAATAAATCATATCTTTAATCATTTTTATATCTTCTAAATTTTAATATATAATATAGATGAATAAAATTGCATTGTAAATTTTATGAAAAGAACGTGTTGTTCAAAAGTGTATCTAAATAGTCTCATATAACGCGTGGGATAAAATATTTTTAACGTTACTTATCCTTTACTTATAATATCCGTTGATTGTAATAAAAACCAAACGATGTTTATTTCGTTTCCATGATAACTTTCACAGCTTTCCATCGGGCATACGAATCCACGTTTTCGGAGTCCGTGTTATACGGAATCTATTTGTATATAAAATTTTTCTTTTAAATTTAGTTACTTGTATTCTGTTTTTCTTTTTTCCTTTATTTTTTTGTTTTAAAGAAGGTTCCTTTATTTAAAAGAAATATTCTTTAAAACAAGTTAATTAGCACACTAAAATCATATTTGAAACTAATACACATCTCATTAGCAATATGTGATCAGTGCTAAAACTCAGGGACAAGTTTAAATTTGCATAAAATCGTCTGATAATATATTTCTCGTATTACGCTGTTTCCTATATCGCGGAACGTATCTCCCGCGTTATATGGAAATCCACAGTATTTATAATATATAGGATGTTCTGGAACGACGTGGACTTATAGGAGAGGTAGAAGGGCTCAAAAGAAGCCATTTTTGTCTATTCAATAGGGCGTCTAAAATGCTTTGTTTCCGAGTTATAAGATGTGAAAGGAGCATCCAAAATTATACTTTGTGTTATTTAAAGAAAATGTTTTTTTTTTATCTTTTATATTTGGCACAGGGAACTAGTTGGAAGATTGCAATAACTTGGTATATGGATCATAGATTAAGAGATACAGATGAAAAACTTCCTATATCTACAATGAAAACTTTTCTGAAATCACGTGACCAAATTCAATCGTCGAAATGTTTGGCAAAGCCCATTTTAACTTGGTCGGCCCTACCATCGCATTCGTCATGGTGACGTATCACAGTTTGACCATGTGATACGTCATCATGACGAATAAAATTTGACGTCATATAGAAATTTTAAGAGATATTCTTTTCATTAATTTTTCTTTGCAATAGTATTCGTAAATATAAAAAATATAATTTATCTTGATTAATGTAATTTCTAAAAAATTATCAAAAAGTGCATGTTACACAGAGATACACACAGTAAGAGTTCATCGAAAATGAATTTTGATGAACTCTTACCGTGTATCATCAGTTGGAAAGCGAAATAGAGCAATGCCATTTTCTTTTGCTTCCTTTCGACAAGGAATACAGTTTCTTCTGTTATAATAACTTTTCTTCATCTCATCTAAGCAAAAATAATTTGAAACCTACTGTGTAATAAAATTCTTTAATTAGATGATGATCTACAATTATAGCTCTTAAGACGAACTAAGACTCTCGACAGGAGTCATAGAGCCAACAGGAACACATACACAGATTAAAAAACGCGTCTTAATAATTAAATAATAAATGTTGCTAAGTCATTTTCGTTTACTTTATAAAATTAATGTTTTTAAATAGTATACAAGTATTAATAAATGATCAGTTTGTCTTTTTTGCTTTTCTTATTGAAAAATCTTATTCCTCTCTGTGTTCGGGGCACTAGTTGTTAAAAATGACGTAGGGATTTCCAGTCACGTGGTAGAGTTTCCCACCTGTATCTCTCGATCTGTGATATGGATCGTTGTGATAGCGACGGTGAGAGTGAAGATATGAGGGTTCGGGGAGGATTTTATCTCAAAAAAGATGGACGCTTTGCATTTTCCAAAAATATGAGACCGAATTCTTCAAGAGCATTAAAAATTACACAAAAAAGGTTCTCTCTAAGCACCTCGATAGGATGCACCATTTCCGAGATAATCAACTAAATCTGTTTCAGAATTGCCTTACCTGCTACTTCTCTGCACAACTAATTGCTTTACAGAGAAGCTGACATTGTGACAATGTTTAATAAAATGTAAAACAAATGTAGTCAAAAAGATATCCAAATCTAGCACTAAAGAGCAGACCATAAAGAATATATACAAAAACTTTTATTTAGTAAACTCAGGA
>WUQG02447658.1:0-13146 GCA_011317285.2 Androctonus mauritanicus
GATATCTCACAACTTTTTACGGATAAAGAGACACGAGACTTGGCTACATTTTTTACATTTGAAATGTTTTTGATGGGATTTCACTTCTTTTTGTGCGTTTTGTAGAATAGAATAACAATTAAGGTTGCCGATAGCGAACGAGGGAACGTCAACGTAACTGCCGCTGCGAATGCGGATTTAATTTTGAGTACATATATCTTTCGAATTAGAAAAGATAGAAGTGTGAAATTTAGAGGTTTCCTTCCGTTTGCCAAATACTCTAGATAAAAAAAATATTCAAGTTCTTGGGCAACTCCAATATAAAGATATCGAGGTGTGAAAAGTACCCTGAATTGCTTCCAGAAAAGGATGGTACGGCCGTTCTGCTCGACTTGGCGGAGGCACTGCCGTGCCTCCAGATATCATTAAGTTCTGTTTAGCCACAAACATACTAAAGAAAATATATTATATTAATTAGCTGTAAATTATGAAATTCAAAGTGAAATTAACGAACGACACTATCATTTATTCAATTACTTTCTTCGTATACTGAAAAACTATATAGTAATATCAGTGGTTCATTCTGTATTATGTCGGATGAATACAAATTGTGAAGATGTATATAATATTTGTAATTAATGTTTATTATTAGATAAAACTTAATACTTCTTACGTTTGTCTGGTTTCGAATATTCTTGTAGATTCCAGTTTCTTATAATTTTCTCTTAAAGGTAATTTTCCCAACAATAAATAGCATTCTTTTATAGCATCGCGAGGATTATATATCCGATATTTTTAAATTTTTATTTTTTCCGTCTATTGTTATTCTAGATGTAACCATTTTCGAATAAAATGAGGGGAAAGAATAGCCAATTTTACGGTTTCCTGAAATATTCAGAATAGTTCTTCATCGTTTCTGACAGTTTCATTGATTTATGGACTACTTCTAGACTTCCGGAATACTCGGTCTACTCGGAATACTCGGAATACTCGGAATACTGGGTCATTTTAAAAATACAAGTGAAATTAAAAATCTATAAAACATGTTTTTATAAATTTCGAATTTTCTTTTGGATGGAATAGCGGATTATTGTTTACGTTTATTTTCTATAAATAATTACAAACATTTTTTTTTTATAATTATTATTTTGCTTATCATTATGATCACAATTTTTTATAAGAATTTATAATCGGAATGAATTGGGATCTATTGTAATCAAACAATTACCAATAGAGCCCGATTCATTTCTTACTTAATGTTTGTAAACATCATTTATTAGTAACATGAAGGTTTAAAAGAATACCTGTGCAACAATGAGTTACATTAATTCATAGATTCTTGAATTACTCAGTTTACGTAATGAATATTATTAATTATATTTAAACGACGTGTTTTGTTAATGCTTAGAATAATTTTCATATATAATTAATTGCTCGTGTCAGCAATTTTTTGCAATTAAACTTAATTAATATTCGTAAACTTATAGAAATTCATCTCTGATTCTTATCAAAAAATTTCGATATTTTTTGGATTGATTTATTTTTAGTTTATAATATTGGAGTGATGTTTGATGAATGGTGATCTTGGACACCGTTCAAGGAATTATATTGATAATATTTTATATATTATTGTAAATATCATTGGATAGATACTGTTCCTATGCAATTGAATTTATTAGACGATGTCAGCATGATTTCATTTATGCTTATCATAAATTCTTGATTATGTAAGGAAGTTTTATAATATATAGGTCAGGTAACAGATACTGATTTATTTTATTTCTAAATTCAATATGAAGGTGTTGCTTTTCTTCATTTTCGCTGTCTTCTATGCCGAAGAGACTGATGAAACTGATGAATGGGAGGAAGTTAAAACGTATAACGACGAAATTTTAGATGTGGCTACATTCGCTGCTGAGAGTATAGATAAGAAATTCTTTTCTCCATCTATTAATCATTACAAATTGCGCGCTATTTTTAAAGTTAGAATACAGGTAAAAATTATAATTATTCTTTCTGAAGCATTTCTGTTGTTGTTTCTGATTAAACGTAAATGAATTATGACTTAAATGAGATACTTTAGTTTGAATTAAGGTTAGAAAAATTGTTTACTGTCGTCTAACATTACTAATGATTTGAAGGCAGAAGATATTTATACAGTCAAATACGAAGTGACGTTGGCTCTTCTTGAAACTGTTTGCAGCAGGGACGACATTAAGTTTGGAGCCAAGCTTTGCCTCATTAAAGATATAAGAGTAAGTTTATGTTTCTTTCCTTGTAGAAAAATACAAAATATACATTATCATTAACAGTGTGTTTTTTAATTTTCAGAATATGTTAGATTGCACTGTTTTTGTACGGGAAGAGATAAGGTATAAAGACAGAACACAACATGGTTATTCTTGCTTTCCACCATATATTTCATTTGAGTAATTAATATATTTTTCAAGATTGAATCTTTGAAAAATATTCCAAAGATATTTACTTTTATTATTTGTTTTTTTCTTTGAAACATTTGCATTTTCTTTGAAAAATATGAATTAATTCGAAGAAATTGTGATGAGAAATAACACGAACTAGATAAACAAATGGGTAAGATAACTACCGTATTATCACTTTGACTCTTTATCCGAAACGGTTAATAAACACTTATTGTTAAATAAAAAAATAATGTGCAAAATATATATTAAGCACACTTCTATGTAAAATATTGTTAAAGAATTAAATCGCCTCATTTTACGAAGCAAATTTATATTAAAAATGAGACGTTCAGAGAAGAAACTATTGAATAACTTGTTAATATATATTTTAAACTATGCTGTGCTCAATGATGGAATTGTATTTCATCCACACCATCAATGAAAATTCTGATAAATACATGATTTTGATGGCTTCCTCTTATAATACCTCAAATTTTATCATTCACATGCAATCAATTCATCTGATGCTACAATGGCAGCATACGTTTAAGTATTAAAATCTAATAAATATTTTGATACTAAAATTCAAAATTTGATGTCAGTCGTATAGATTATTTTGATTACCTTAAAGCAATGGTTTCAAACTTTCTGTGTCTGCGCTCCCCTTTGTTTGATAAAACATTGGATTTCATAACAGTCAAATTTTATAAATATTTTTTACTTACAATTTTAATAATATAAATAAATATACCATATTTTGTATAAAATTTTTATATATAAAATGTATGCATTTATGATGGTATAATATTATTTAATACAATTAAACAAACCTCACAAAAATCAGAAAAATGGAATGCATGTTTAATATAACATAATATTTAAGGCGATGCTTTCCAGAAAAAATTCTCTCAAATCGGGGGTATCATGGAAGATATCGATACTGGAAATTATTTTTCAATAATTTAACGAGATCCATAATTTATCTCTAAAAATAGCCACAGCAGAAAGTTGCTGACTACATGGATATACGTATTGTATTTATAACACTTTTGCTGATTCATTTTTTCGACATCAATTTGAGTCTATTTTTTGTATGTTTATCTTAAAAATGATGTTTCCTTATTAATTCTTGCGCGCCTCCTCGCAATAGATTCGTGCTCCATATTGGAAAATTCTGCCTTAAAGAATATCGATTAATTCTGATAAATTCAGCTACTCTTGGATATTAATGATCTCTGGTTCTAATTTGTTATGCTTGAATACTTAATTACTCTCACTAATGATTCACAAGTTATCAATAATTCAGTATTTCATGCTTAACTGTGTGAAGTTCCGGAATACCCCCGGCAATAAGTAGTTAAAATTATTAAATTTGAAAATATTAAAAAGTTAAAGAAATGTCAGATCAGAAAATAAGATATGAATAATGAACAGTTTATAATAATTAATCATCGCGAAAAAAGGAATTTCTTTTTCGTCCATCAGTTCCTCGTTGTGCGTGGGAAACTTCCTGGTTGAAGAAGGCAAATAAATACAAGTTCCAGAAAACGGAGAAGTCACACTTAGATACTTAGATAGAAGAAGTTAATATTTTTTAGAGGTGAGCGTATAGAACAAAATGTAAGAACAATGAAGGGAAGGCAACTCTTCCCGTCATGAACACCCGATGACAATGGATGACGACGACGAAGGATGACAATGGCGGACTATTACGAAGATAGCTGACGAAGACTACGAATATGGTGAATTGTATGAACTGTGCGCAATGAACTTGTGAATATTTAGACATTTTCGTTTATTAAATGGATTACATGACGATGGATTAATAATATATTGTAACACCGAAAAATTTCTCTTTCAGGTATGTGGAAGATCTTGAAACTCACACTTTCTCTCACAAAACATTGTACTTTAGGTTTAATTTAGATTTAAGTTAGAATTAGGTGAAATTCTTTGTTGCTGTTATTGCTATGTTATTGTGAATTGCTATCTTCCTGTAAATAAATCACATTTGCTTATGTTAAACGAGTAGTTTTAAGTCAACCGTTCAATCCTGGATCCCTGTGCAGCCTATTTAAGTCGCAGTAATCGAAATTAAATTTAAATCAAACTCGGTCCATTCGGCTTAATTAATTATTCTGTAATTATTAATTCGAGTTCTAGTCGATATTATTACTCGGCCTAGACTTCTTGTTTCCGTGTTGGAGACATTAAAAATCTCTGATGTCAGGACCCTGACATAACCCATTGCACAGATCGTACAACTCAATTTTCCGAAAATTCTGCTGCATTCCATCCATATAAAAAAGAATAAAAAACAAATACATAATGACAAATTATCATATAACACAAGTGTTAACTGGACATAGGAACTTCCTATATTACTTAAAACGATTTAGACCATTGTTTCCCAACTTTTTTTGTTCATATCCAACTTTAGCATCTCTAAAATACTGATGTCCCCTGTGATATATAATTTTTTGTTCAAAAAGTGAATTTCTATTCACGTTGAGAAAGCCTGAAAGGCCATTAACTTGATCTAAACGATCTTCCAAAGAACATGGCATTTATGAAAGAGAAAAACTGAAGAAAGAAAAGACAGTTGAAGTACTGAGGAAAAACTCATTAAGAAATTGTTTAAAATATAATATGAAGTGATTTTTATCAGGACGCTTCAATAATAATAACTGCCTGTGGACACTAAATCCTTTTTTTACTTTCTTCTAACATGGCCAGAGTTATCTTAATCAGAATATACACGGCAGTCAGCTGATGACAATGGAGAGGTAAAGAGTAAAGATTCTAACCACTGCTCTCTATTAGCGGGTTCACCCCCTCTCCATTGTCATCAGCCGATCACCTTATACAATTTGATTTTAAATTTAAAAAAGGTGTATGTCACAATATATATTTATATACTATATACAAGATCCCTAGAACTATAAGAAATGCAAAAAATTCACTGTTAATAACTCATTCTTGAATTGCCTTAAAAATCATATTGCCCCTTGATGGGGCATGCACCCCATATTAGGAACCACTACTGTAGACAATCTAGATAAGACTGAACAATAGATGCTTAGTTCTTCCTCAAAGTTTGTATATAGTTTCACCATATGATTCAGAAAACTGAATGTCAGAAAACTGCATGTATGCAGGTTATCATAGAAGGTCTGTGCTGGTGAAAAAAGGAAAATCTCCTATAAATTATTGATAAAAGATGAATAGACAGTTTTCTAAACAAACATGCACAAATAGATAGAATGGTCATGGTAGAAGTGTGCTGTATTTCCACTCTGGAGGATCCTGGTTCACATCCCAGGTCCCACTCACCCAGTGTGTCATCACATTACAAATTTTCAACCACCATTGAGACCCCTAGAGATGATGATGATGATGTTGACAATGAAAAATTTGCTAGGCCTACTCATGCTGATGTGTTTAATGCTTTAAAGACTGCAATGAGTTGGTTATAAAAACAGATGGACTGCACAATAACCCAGTTTGCCTGTCTATGAGGAATTAAACTTGGTCACCAAAAAACCAAAGCACAAATTTGTTAAAAAAACAATCGGAGTACATTCTAATATAATCTAACTAGGGGACTAATATCAAATTAAACCAAATACTTGTAGCCAAATTAACTCCTAGTATCAAAATTCCAAAATTAACTTTTTGATTTTTTAACAGTTAATTTTTAAATCAAAACTATAGTGCCACCGTTTGATGAGTTAATAATTAATTAATTTTTAAATATAGACTATAATTTTTAAATTAATTAATTAAATTATAGTCTAGTTATTAATTACTAGATGGTGCTACCTTAGTTCAAATTTAAAAATTAATTAATTATCAAGTCAACAGATGGTGGCATCATAGCCTTGATTTAAAAATTAATTGTTAAAAAATCAAAAAGTTAATTTCAGAATTTTGACACTAGTGGTTAAATTGCCTATAAGTATTTAGTTCAATCAAAAAGTTTTCTGTAAAAATTACAGTATTGTATGTGATTTATATCTAGATATTGTAATGAAAAAAATCCAGGTACACCGTAACAACTTCCTATTTTTGTTAACAGTTTTCATTAATGTTTAATTCTTTCATATAAATTTAATAATGTAAACATATTTTGTAGATTCTTGCTAGAGTAGTTTTTTATTTTTAGTTTTTCAATAAAATAATTATTGCAAACTGACATTTTTATATTGAATTTATTGAACTGCAGATATCAGGTTCACTACAGGATTTGAAAATCTGGATAAGTCCATAATCTGAATGGTGTCAAACTCCAATTTGTCAGGATTTTTGATGTTCTACTCCAGTGCTTCCCAAACTTATTCTATGACTGCACACTTCACAAATCCTAAAATTTTTATGGAATATCTTAGTTATTTTATAGTATAGGTGGATATTAATAATAATTAAATTAGGCAAATAAGTATAAGAGTTAAGAAAACAAAATGCTTATTATCAAATAGTAATTATGTAAAATGAAATATATGAAAATAGTAAAATAAACTAGCAACTTCAATTTCAATCTGGCATAGCATTTTAAAATCATATGAGGCTTATATTAATTTTTATAATTTTTTATGGAACACTTATTGGCCTTTTGTGAAACATAGCTTGGGAAGTGCTGCTCTACTATAATATGCATATATCAAATTAGCTGTACATTGAAACTGATTTAATATTCCATATGTTTATGGTCAGATGATCATGTGATAAAGCATTTGTTTATCATGTTGGAGATAAATAAATGCTTAATCAAATGTTGGAGATAAACAAATGCTTAATCAAATGTTGGAGATAAACAAATGCTTAATCAAATGTTGGAGGTAAACAAATGCTTAATAAATGTTTTAAATTCAATTCTGGGTCTTACACATGTAGTTTTTCATAAGAGTTCCAAGCCTGGCCCATTGAATCCCATCCTTCAACCTTCCGGTTGACTTTACCATCAATGTTAGCCAGCCTGTGGTGACTCTAAAAGTAACCACTGCTAGATAAAGTATATCTCATGAATGATATGGTGGATTAATTTATCTAGCCTAACTTATATTGTATGTTCTCAAGAAAAGCGACACAAATAAAAAAAAAAAAGTGTAATTTTAAGGAATACAAAAACTTTATACATATATTTAATGTTTATATCAACAAAGAAAAATTAAGATTACATTTTTCTTGAGAAAATACAATATGTACATTGGAATGGTTAAAAGAACTATTTTACAGTATATTGATACATAATTTTTATATTTAATAATTGATGAGTGGGTCTCCATTTTATGTTCTTTTTATGTATGATATTAACTCCTAAATCGGGACAGTAAACATTATTATATGCAAAATTTTTCTTGATTTCTATTTCTAAGTCATAGGAAATAATATGCAAGTAAATCAGTATATTAAATAACATAATAATAAACACAATGAAATAAATCTTGAAAGAAATAATGTCAAAGATACCTTTTTATAGTTTTAATTTTTTATAAAAATTAAAACTATAAAACATATTAAAACTATAAAACTATAATCATTTTAAATGATTTCATTCACAATTATTATTTTATAAGTAGTTTATTTTTGAAATTGATGCTGATTCAACATACAGTAATATCTCACTATAATATACTAATTAGAATCAGAAAAATCTGTAGCTTAAATAAATACAGGAATCAAATTAACTATTATAAAAATTTAGATGGTTCAAACTAAAGACAATGTGAGGATCTAAGCCTATTTTGTGAGAATATTTTTAATATTTTCTATTTCAAGAAGCATTGCATAAATTTATTTCTGTTTAATTATATATTTATTAACCTTCATTTCAATATAATATTTTACTTTATTTGGCTTAACAGTTATAAACATGCAACAATAATAGAGGTGGCTATCATTGTTCGTGACATTAGGTTAATTTTGACAGATATTATGTACTGCATTTAAAATTTTTACATTAACATTATGTACTGTGAAAAGAAAAGACTGTTGAAATGCCAGCTAATCACATCATTTGCTAAGATATTTTAATATATCTCTATGCATGTATGTTTTCATACCATACACACATACCATATATACATAAAATTAATTAATTTATCTTCTTTCAATGTTATATGTCTGGTAACATTGCTAAATTTCATTAGATTTATCATTGTGCATTATTTTTCTTGCCTATTAGTTTAGTCAGTTAATTTTTTGCTAAATTAGATTTCTCACATTTATGTTTTGTTCATGTTATGTATATTATACATTCATATATATTTAAAATAAATTTATTTTTATTTTTTTAATTTTTATTTATTTATTTTATTATAAATTTATTTTTAATTTATTATTATTATTATTATTATTATAAAATCCAACATGTTCTATCATTTTAATGTTTCCCTATATTCTAACCCAGCACAACTGATTTTTTGAATGCAGATAAATAATCTGAGGAATTTTCTCATTAGCTCTGTGTAATGATTACTTATTATGTTAGTATATAATTTGAAACAATAGATCAGTTGCTATGTTTGAAACTATTCTTTTTGCTTTGTTTTTTATTTTTGAAAATAAAAAGTTTAGTGTTTGATTTATCATATATTTGTGTATATATATATATATATAGCAATAATGCAAATAGTGAATTTTTGAGAATTATTGTTTTTCTTTAAATAAGAAATACATTTTCTATTTGGGCTGTTATTTTGAAATAGTATCCTCTTTGTAGTTCAAATAAAAATATTAAAAATTCCAATAAACAAAAAAAATTGTAAAAAAATTTTTTTCAATCAATAACTTTCTGTTTCAGAAGGATTTTTTTCATTAATTTTCCTCAGTAAGAGGATTTTTTTTCCACTTGATACAATTAACAAAGGATCAACCATTTCAAGATGATAGCCCAGCTAAGAAATACATCTTTCTTCAAAATGTAAGTGAATTTTTAGTGGAGCTTGCATGTTTTTTTCTCTGAAAGTTGCCATTTATTTTTGAGAAATTAAATAAATATTGATGAAATTTATAAATTCATAAATTTTATGTGAATATATTCAATGAAATTGAATGTGTGTTAAATATGTTATAATAAAAATTATTTTTATGTAATTGATTAATTAATTTTAAAAATCAAATATAAATTAATAAATATGACAATCAATTATTTGTGAATATAATAACATTATTTATGGCCTTAAGAAAATATTAATCAAATGTGCCAACATAAATTTTTTGGAGTTACAGATTATTAAGTACAAGTAATTTTTTGTTTACAAATTCCAAGATTTACAAAGTTTTTTCAAATATAAAGTATCAAGAAAATTGAAAATAAGAACATTAATTGCAATAAATAAATATGAAACATTCATAAAAAGGCATGTAAATCACATATATAGTTACACAATATAGTACAACTGGGTTTTTAGCCAAAATCCTGAATTGTCTGCTACAAAATTAGAAAAAAGCATGCTCTGGCTGCTTTTCTTCATCAGAAAATTTATATAAATAACTTTCATTCTTGAGTTATTCCTAAGGCATTACTTAATGTATTGATATAAAAGCTCATGATAAAGAATATTTTAATTAATAAAATTCCATAATCATATGACAAATAATTTCTTTATTATTATTATAATTTGCTTGATTTTATAGATTATATTTTCATTTATTTAGATAAATCATTGTTTAATCATATACTACTGATTTTGTTGACCTTTACTTAATTTTATTATAATCAAATTTCCTTTTGTTGAGAATAGAACTCTTGAATTTTTACATTTTGTCTATGGGAAATTAATTCTTGGTTTACGAGTTCTTACTTAACAAGCTCACTCCAACAATGAATTACCTTGTAAAGGTGAGAATTATCTATATTTGTTATATCCTAAAGCACATAGGGAAAAAATTTCTAGCAAGCAATATTTTTATATTTTAAATTTACATAAGATGAATAGAGGGATTAATATTGCAGCTTTTTAACTAAAATATGCTTGCATTTCATTTAAATCATTACAGAAGTATCTTGAATCAGAACACATTAAATATGGCTGTGGCAAAAAAGAGAAGAAAAATGTATTATAGAATAGAATTCTTACATTGTGGAATTTTCAGTCATAGAATTCTTGTATTTTAGGTAATCATAAACTGGCCAAGAGCAATTTTACACATGTAATTAATTGCATCACATTTATACTCTTATATACATTTATGCATGAGATATTTTGTTTGTGCCAATGAAATAAGTGATGTTAGAATAGGAGATAATTTACAGAATAGAACAACTATGAAGTTTCTTACACAAATTAAATCTAGGAAAATTCATAGCTTTATTAAATTAAGATAATATTTGTTCACAGTTTTCTTTGCTTTTATTTCAAAAACATCATTCTTAATACTATATATATATTTTTTGTTAACAATTTTAATCAGATAGGAACAACCAAACTTATGTAAAACTTAAAATTTTGGTAGCAATACATAAGATGAATTTACTTATTTAATTTATGATAGTTATTAAGGTATATGATAATTTTACTAATAATAATTACTAATATGTTAATTTTACTAATAATATTACTATTAATAATAATAATAATAATAATAGTACTATTATCAACTTTTGTTATAACCATGTTATAACTATCATTGCAATACTAATGTGTAAAATTGCAATATTGCACTGTATACTAAAATAAGGAAATAATTTAGTATAAAGCTTAATTTAATATATAGCATGTTAATTTCTCGCTTAAAGTTAAGTAAATTCAAAACATATAAATTTAAGTTGGGAAACTTCTGTATTCATGTAATCATTAAAAGTTTGTAATTTTCTATAATTTCTTTTTATTCATTGATATTGTACATTATAAAAAAATTTATTATCTCCATAGGTTTAATCTGTAGAAAAAATGCATTTTTTTAGATTTCCAATAGCTAGGTCTAATTTTATATTCAGGAGAGTATGTAGATTCTAAATATGATTTCTAAAAAGTAATTTATGATTTTTAACTATTTTATATTGAATGAATCTAAATTTGGATCAAAATATTAAAAAAACATGATCAAAGGATATGAAAAGTGTATTATGAGTATTGCGAAAATGTTATTTTGTATTTAGAGTACAAAATTAGTAAAATATATTGAGAATAATTTACATGAAACATGCAATTAATTGAAAAATTAAAATTTCTAGAAAAGAAAATTCATTCTTCTTGTAAACAATATTATAAAAATAATGAGACAAAAAGATTATTAGTAGTACTTTTTATTCTCTTATTTTTATTAGAATTGAAGAAATGAATATTCTTTGCAAACATTACAATATACATGGAGAACACTATTTCAGTGATCAATGTAATTGACTACTGAAATAGTGTTTTTGAAGCCACATTGAACATGAAATAGACTGTGTTATTTCTCGATTTAATAAATTTTTTTTATTTATTATAATGAATCAATTTATTTTTATTAGTAAATAAGATTTTTAATTATGAAAATGTGCAGATCATTTGATTTCATTAAATACAATATTCTTTCTGATAGGCATAATCCAGTTCCATTGATATATTCTATATTAAATTAATTTTATATAGATAATACAAAATATTGTTACTTTATTATATTAAATTATTAAAAATAGAGAATTCTGTAATAACTTAATAGATTTATTATTTAATAGTCTATACGAGAATTGATGAAAGACTTCCAACCTCCCACACGCCAGGCTTACCGCTGTGCCCATGTTTTCTTCACAGAAGGTATTGTTTCATTATTAGTTTTGAGTAATAATAATAAATTTTGTTTTATTGTTGGATGCATGCAATTATCATTTTATTATAAATAATATGTGGGATATTTTAATAATTTGTTTTCAATTATTACATATGTTACGGTAGAAGTGATTAATTAATGATTATGCATATTTGTCAGTTGTTTTGGATAATCACCATTCTTCTTGGTAAGTTTAATAAATTTCACTAAATTTCTCACTTTTACCAATAATTTTACGTAATTCCCAAATGAATTTGGTAAGTTTGATAAGTATTATTGAATATGTTACTTTTAAAGTGATTTTTGCATAATTTCCAAAATGTTCATACATTTGATAAATATGAAATTTCTCATCTTTTCTTGTTTTAATTAATTTAATTGTAAAGTGAAACTATAATAACTCTATAACACTCTCTTAGTACTCATTCATCTTTAATTTCAATTATCTCTAGCTATTTCAGTATGTTTTTAATGTTGATTTCCACAGCCTCCTTGCCAAACCCACATCTCTTTTCAAAGGAGATGCTTTCTAGAGTCTTCTTGAGAATACAAGTCTGGATGTAGCATCTATGTTTAGGGGCAAATCAATAATTCTGATATGACTTTTATGATAAGTTATTGCAATACCATCCCAAGTCAGCACACAAGGAATTATCTTTACTTGCACTTATACATCATGCTCAGTTCATTTACTATTAATTCATATTTCTTCATTTTTTCATTTTCAACTGTTGTTAGCAAATCCTGACTTGTGATTTTGATCTCAATAAACCATACAATGTTTCATTTTTTGTCATATACAAAAATATCAGGCTTATTATATTCAAGTTTTATAGATGTCTTTATCTGGGTGTCATCTTTGATTTCCCCATCCCCATTTGTGATTATTTCTTGAGATCAAGAGACCCGGTCAGGTCT
Source organism: Androctonus mauritanicus (assembly GCA_011317285.2). Lineage (NCBI taxonomy): Eukaryota > Metazoa > Arthropoda > Arachnida > Scorpiones > Buthidae > Androctonus > Androctonus mauritanicus. The sequence goes on from WUQG02447658.1 coordinate 13,074, forward strand.
CTCGCTAATTTCAGCGAGAGAAATGACAGCGTGTCTCTATACAGGAATGATGATAGTTCCGCGCCACCTATAT
>WUQG02447669.1:0-13146 GCA_011317285.2 Androctonus mauritanicus
AGATATTATCTTACATTTATTTATTCATAATATTCATTTATTTGAAGATTATTTTGGAAGTTAATATGTGCAAAAAACAAAGTACTAGTGTAAAATATATGATGTATCCAGTTCCAAGACATTTGTCTTGGAACTAGATACTATCATATATTTTATAACACGCATCTCCAAATATGCTACATTATTTCCTTTATTTTTGGAACAATTAAGCGCAAACATTATATATTTTGTAAACGTGCTCTTTACCACTTAAAAAATTTCTTAAAAAAGTTTTTCAGTCAGAAATATAAAACTGTCGACTATTTTTACACATTAACATCGTAATTTCTATTACTCCGTCTCCGCGTGTCATTTATCGTCATAAATCTACTACACCACCTCCCTAACAGTGTGACGTATTTTATAGATGCTTACTAAGCTGCTCGGTTAATATTTACGTCCAATCTTGCATAATATTTTCTAAGAAACACGTCAAAACAGGAAATAATATAATAATTTAAATATCATGAATATTCCTGTTGTGTTTTTGCTGTTTAAAATAATCATCTTAGCGTTTTTTTTTTTTTTTTGTTTTAGAACGGTAACTGTGTTCGATTACAACATGTTATTGTATATAATATAATACCAAATTATAATCAAACACAGTTACCAGTTTTGTAAAACACATCAAAATACTTATATTAAACAGTAAAAAAAACAACAGAATATTTGTGACACTGAGATGATTACATTTACTGTTTTGATGTGCTTGTTTTGTAAAATAAAACACCTCAAGATGCTTACATTAAACAGTAAAAACAAAACAAAATATTCGTGACACTGAGGTGACTACATTTGATGTTTTGATGTGTTTCTTTTGTAAAATAAAACACCTCAAGATGATTATAATAAATCGCGATAACACAAACAGACATTTGTGACACCGAGACGACTAAATTTATTGTTTTGATGTGTTTTGTGTTTGTTTTGTAAAACACCTCAAGATGATTATATTAAATAGTAAAAACACAACAGAATATTTGTGACACTGAGATGACTACATTTACTATTTTGATGTGTTTCTTTTGCAAAACTGCGTTCGATTATAATTTAATATTATACACAATACAATACCAAATTATAATCGAACACAATTATTGTATTGTATTGTGTCAAATATCGTGCCCGATTAGCATATTGAAAAAACTCAAGATAACAAAAAACTTGGAGAAAGATAAACAAAAATACTATAAATAAAAAATTGGTTCATCACGCTCGCTCGCTATAAAATTTATAATCACCCATTGTTGTTTGTTTAGTGGATAAAAACAAAATGAAAAGATTAAGGAGTAGAAAACCATTTATTAAATAAAATACTAATTGTATAGAAATTTAGAAGACTATCTGCTGCTGTTGCAATAAGGAAATACTTAAGGCAGTCTAGTATCGATGGTGAGAACGACCCATTAACCTACTAATTTTCTAGTGTGGCACTTGTTAAAGAACACTTTCGTTTTCGCATCTCACGCTTTTCTTATTTACTTTATCTTTAAACAAAAGACAAAGACGATTTGATTGAGCGTTTTATGTGATAGTTTTCTTAATTATATTTAAAAAGTTAATTACTATACTGTGTATTTATTTTATCATTATTATTATTTTCAGTCCGGAAACTTGTCTCAAGTATAATTTAATTTCTTAAACCAAAAATAATAATATAAGATAAATCACTTACAAATATTTTTAGATTATTGTTATACATATACAGTATGTAAAGTACGTATTACATGGCTTGGGGCAATAACACTCTATGCCACAAGAAAGGTCAACATAATTTTAAAAATATACCAACCGTAATGGGTAAACCGTAGTGGTGTACCAAGGGGGTGGACCGCCCCGGGCCTCTGATTGGGGGCTTCTGAAGGACTTTAAGTTTTACATATATGTACTCATATGTAGGAATATAAAAAAGAGTCTATTCTGGGAGGATTACTGTATTTTGTATGGTGATCATTCCAATGAGGAGGCCCCAAGATACTTCCGCCCCGGATAATTTAAATGAATTACACTGTCACCACTGATAATTTAAGTGAATTACTTGTCAAAAATCTGTTTTCATTAAAAAATATAATACCGTTTGTTATTCTTGATTTAATTATGAATTTTTTTTTAATGTGTAACATCAAATATCTCAAACTTATTTTTGTGATGCAGCACATTACTTATTCCAAGCCGTACATTAAAAATGCATGTTAGAATCATCGAGGCTTAGAATACTTTTCGAGTATATTGTAAAGATTTTTTTCGCATGTCGAATCACTGCATTATAGGTATTAGAAGATATAAAAATTTTAAACAAGAATGAAATATTTTTATTTTAACGTTCAGCATCTAATATCTAGAGAAGAACGATATATGGCCAACGTAGAATAACACGTAAAAATTTTCAACTATAGTCGAGTAGTTTTACAAATACAGAAAACATGATAAATCATTAAATATTTTGAGCGATTATCAAGGAAGGTAGTTGTACAAACATATTAAAATATTTAGTTTAATTTTTGGATTCAAGGATTTTAATACTTACAGACTTTGCTGTCCTGAAACATTTCTGTAAAATACCATTAAATCACTGTTTGCAGCAAGACATTGAGATCATTCTCACATTTTGTCTAACGAAAATAACCGTTACAACGTACTCTGAATACAGTTTTTAATAAGTAATATTTTCTTTGGTTCCTTTTTTTTATATTAAACTGTGAGTAATGTTTAAATATATTAAATTTTTAAGATCTCTCGATTAGATTAATTAATTTAATCTTTGAATTATAAGAGGAAATGTTTTAAAAATATTATGAGTCATTAAATAAAGGTAAAGTTTCATAGGAACTCGATTATAACATATAAACTGGTGTGAATTACTCAGAATTCTGTGGCTTGCATATTTTATACCTTATTTACATGAATAGCAATTTATTTGCAGTTATATATTATCAAATATGAATTAAATTTGATCAGAAACCATATTTTCGTTGAGTTTCAAGTACCACCCCATTCTCCATATTAAAAATCCTCCTCCTTGTATTCCACCTCTACATTATAAAAATGTCAGATTTAATGATATGCTGAGATTAATATAATTTTCATAATTTCACAATTTGATTTTTTAATCTAGAATATATTACAGAGTATTTTTAGATGGAACTATTGTACCTCTCTACAATGGCTTACTGGATTCAAAAATATTGGTTACCAGGAGACAGAGGGGGACCTACCTACATTATAAGGCTATCATTTAATTTATATAAGAATTTTTAAGGGGCCTCATTTACTGTCAGGCAAACTGACACCCTGGCCAATCCGCCACTGCCTCTCTATCACAGCGGATTTAGTTAATCGCTTATATAGTTCCATTGTAATGCTGAGTGAGTGTAATTATAGCGCATTTTCAAAATTACATAATGCAAACATTTACTGATATTTTCAGAATACAGTATCGTGTAACTAAAATCGATGTTTTCGCGTATAAAGTTAATCAATACATGTTTCAATTTAGAACTTGCAAATTGCTACAATGTTAAATTAGAATTTTATGATGGAAAAACTTGTTATTGTTCATAAGAGGAAAGACTCGCAGCTGAATTTTGTTTTTCCTGGATTGTGAATGTTACAATAGGTGATATGCTTCATATCTATCATTCAATCTTTCTGCATTCTGAACAAGTCATTTTAAAGATGAGAAGATAATAGAAGAGCGTGGAATGAACATACGAAATTGCAATGTATATGTACGCTCTAATTTATATGAAAAATCATCGTTCTTATGTTTTTATATACGAAAAATCTCCCTCAACAGAAACCGTACAAGTGCACCAAATTTATATGTGGAAATTCTCAGTAGAAACTGTTGGAAAATGAATGAACATTTTTTGCAGCGCGTTTATTTACCTGTCGGTAGCGCTAGTTGTTTTCTTTAGCATTCGCCTGCAGCGTGCCGAAGTTAAGGCAGCCATTTTTTATGTATTGTATATTAATATATGCTAACTACCTATTCATAATTAAAATATTTATGTTATTGAGTGCAAAGTGTCCTATTTGATCCTGACCCTGCTGCAACAGAAACCATACAAGTAAAAGTGCACCAAATTTATATGTGGAAATCTTTCTCAATAGAAACTGTGCAAGTAGAAGTGCACCAAATTTGTATATAGAAATCTTTCTCAATAGAAACTGTGCAAGTAGAAGTGCACCAAATTTATATATAGAAATCTTTCTCAATAGAAACTGTGCAAGTAGAAGTGCACCAAATTTATATGCGGAAATCTTTCTCAATAGAAACTGTACAAGTAGAAGTGCATCAAATTTATATGTGGAAATCTCCCTCATTAGAAACTATACAAGTAAAAGTGCACCAAATTTACATCATCATCTAAATCGATCAAATCCATTCCAATAGTGCTTAAAATGGAACCCACAACCAAACAATCTATAATTTTAAAATATATCAAAATTATTAAGTTTTATCTAATTAAATTAAATCATTTTTATTTGTTTTAGATGACAATCTATAATTAATCGAGTCCAAACCCGGATTCCCCAGAGAAACGCAAATTTTCCGTTTACTTACCAATTGGTTTCGTTCATATTAAATCAATATCAACGTTAATAAATTTTGTTTATTTATTTATAATTTTGCTGATAACATTTTGTATAAGTTTCGTAATAATCGGAATCGAATTATTATTGGGAACGATTAAATAAAATAAAAAAAATAATAAAAAAAGAACTGTAAAATTACTAGAAAGCTTATATTATCTATAAGTTTATTAATTTATATTTTACACAATATTTCCTGTTTGTTTCACCTTAACGAACAAACAAACAAACAAAAAAAATTTTTTTTTTCGAATTGACCTATTTTTCTTTGAGTGACGAAGTCCTTTATTTTTCGATAAAGGATAGTTTTGTAAAACAAAATTTATAAATAGGAGTAATTATGAAAAGCATAATTTTACGGGCAGTATCGAATAATTAAAAAAAAAGAAACTTAAAATGCTATAAATTGAAAGAATATTATTATTATTCGAACGTTATTTCTTTCGATCGTTAGGTGTTTCCCCGAAATTTCCCCACACACATTTGAATTTCTCTGGGGAATCCGGGTTTGAATGCTGATTACATAACTGGTTTTGTCATTTAAAACGATTCTAAAATATCGAATTTAATTAGATTAAAGCATAATAATATAATTCTGTCCTATTTTATGTTGAAAGAACTGGATGAACATCTCTGGTATAAAATAATATAGCAAACTCGCGTTATTAAACGTTCGTTTCTTGATACGGAGTTTGTCTGCTTGCGTACAAAAATAATCGTTGATTATTTGTACGCATGCAGACAAATTCCGTATTGTAGTATTCAGGTCGTACTTAATCTGAAAAGTGATTCGATAAGAAACTCGATTTATCTACCCATTTTATAATGATTTTTCCGGATTTTTGATTTTTTTTCAAAAAAATAAGAAATCTCAAAAATATTGTTTTAATAAGTGAAAAGTAAGCGAAAGCAAGACGTTAAACTTTCTTTTGAGATTTCTTAGACAAAAGCTATCATTTTTGAAGAGTAACTTTTTTTTTGAGAAGTTATTTTCCTCAAAAATATTTTTGTTCCCATAAATTAGTGCCATATATTTGCTCCATAGATGTGTGATTTGCTCCCATAAATTAGTATCATATATTTGCTTTACAGATGTATGATTTGTATAATTTGCTCCCATAAATCAATGCCTTATATTTGCTCCATAGATGTATGATTTGCTCCCATAAATTAGTACCATCTATAGAGAATTTTAGTAATTTTTAAAGAAAAAAATTATAAATGAAGTACAAATTTACTTCTAGATTATTATTAAAAAATATATATAATTTTATTCCTGGAACATCATATATTTTTGTTTTTATTCAGAAGCATATCCAAGCTTAAGTTTGAGAATATTTGAACTTCTTCAGTTATTAAAGAATGGAAAAAAAGAGTGAAATAGATTTAGAGTAAATTGGTTTTTAATTAATGTTTTCAGGTTATTGCTCAATCAGCAACAAACAGGATGTAGTGAACAAGAACACCAAATGAAATGTTACCCCTGTAGAATTATTCTATAAAGATTTTACTGCTATTGTACATAATTATAGGCAACATTCAAAGAAAACTTCATAATTTAGCATTAAATGTATCTATTCCTCCTCAGATTATCACTTTCATACACGCAAACAGCACTTTTTTGATAATGGAAACCGCTATTTGAAGAAAAAATTATTGGGGTGCATGCAAATTCGCGATTTTCTCATAAAAAATGATGTCAAACCGAATTTAAATGATTTTGAAATCGAGAAAGACTATTAGATTTCCCATTCTTTGCATTTTAATACGTATAACAGGTTAAGAAACGAAAAATTGATTATTTCAGATATTCTCAAGTATCCCAAACAATTAAAAATTCACCTGTTGAATTTTTCATTATTTTTTTTATATACATAATTAAATTTTGAGTTATGCAAAAACACTGCCAGGAATAAATCAAACATGTTATGGCAATGATCTCTATCCAAGTCACGCAAAGTATAACCAATATCATTCCAATAAAGCATAGTGCCAAGGATGAGGACTAGGACTCACTTTAACCTCGAATTACTGAGTAAAAATCGAAGGTATTTTACAAGAAAGGCATTGAACTATAATTTCGGTAATTTTCAAACGCGTGTTACTTCAAATATTTTAACCTCGAGTTATAATCTAGTTAAGTTATATTAGTTACCAATATTTTATAAACACTTTTTATCAATGAAAATATTACGCTAATTATACTTATATGTATAAGAAAAATATTTATGCAATAAATAACAGATAAATTATATTGTGACCTATACTAGCAAAACTGGTACGATGGCTAATCAATCAGAAAAAAAAAGGTGAAGATCGATGTTCTGGCAACAGATTTAAGACAAAGATAACTTTTATAAAACTTACCATTTTGCGGAGTAGTTAAGGATTAAAAACACTTCTTAAAGTTTTTACAAATGCAAACAAGATTTTTACCAACATAAACGCACTGAGATCACATAACATACTAACATATTAATGCTCTAACACGCTATGTAGGCCATGCTAAAAATCGGACTGCATTGTTACTTTGTTATCAACGTGTAACTTTCGATGAGCGAATTGAGGATGTAAAGCTATAATGTGATTACAATAGCGATTTCGATAAGAGTGTCATCAACAAAATGGCCAATATGTTCAATAAATCTCTGCAATAAATTTTCTGGGTGTAAAGTAAACACGAAGATTCTTCTCGAAGGGGGATGCTATCAAAATAGAAAGTGCTAGAAATAGTTATATTTTATTAAACAGCGTGGAAAAAGCGAAGGTTTGTAGACACCTTCAGCACGGAGTTGACATTTGACACAGAAACGTCTCTAGAGGCAATAACCTAGCCAAGGAGAAAGAAAGTAGGCCAATGCGCTACATATCAACAGCTAAGAGACGAAAAAAAAACTGGAGAATAAGTTAAGTATGATAAATGAAACTGAGGTATTTTATCTGGAAGATTCGTCTGGAGTGCCAACTTAATTTTTGTCTACGTTTGAATGATTATTAAAGATGCATTTTCATCCTTATATGTGGAACGAATTGATTCATATTCGTGTATCCGAACAAAGAAAAATGAATAAATACTGGGTCAAAAGCATAAAAATAAGTTTTTATGCTTCTTAAAACGTTAATTTTCACGTATGTTTCCTCTAAAATATCTAAATTTTAAAGATATTTATAAATATCGACTCGTTACCTTTCTACGTGCGGATTTAACATAATTAATTTTACTTTAAACTATAAAAACTGGAACGGTGAGGCTGATTTTATACATAATTGATTTTCGGTGGGCCTAGTAGGCGTTTAATCGCTTTATTATACAGTTTGCGACATTTCAAATACTGTATAAATTGCTGTAGTTGTGGCCCACTTTAAAGTAGATTTAAATGAACATTTATATACATAAAGCGGTAGGTCAAACATTTTTTTTCTAGAATGGATGAATGTTTGACGGAGATTATGAAGATTAACAGCGCTATAATTTCTGTTTAGCCAACTGATGGGCAAAATGAGAGAACTATACATGCAAATGAATAAATTTTTACTTTTAAAATAAGGGCATAACGGTAAATAATTGGCAGCACTGTCCTTATTGTTAATTGTTCAACTTTGGCCTAGTGGTAACATCTAGCACACTGACAAGAAGTGAATATTGTAACTAAATCAGAAGTAGGAGAATGCGTGCTTCAGAACACGCAAATATGTTTGAGGTTAATAAAATAAACTGAAAAAACGGAACTGATCGTCATACTGATGAGTTATCGATTTTTTCATTTTATTGATCATTTTAATCCTTTCCTTTCTCTAATGGCATGAAGTTTGATCATCTGTGTGTTTTCTATCAGCACGATAATTCGCGTAAATATTTCATTTTAATAAAATTCATATATATGCTCAAGTTCTTGTTGAAAATAATTGATGTTTGATATAGTTACGATCGAATATCGATTATTTTCAACAGCATCAAATTTGAATCATTATTACTGACCTAATATCGATATCCTGTTTCAAAATTCAAAGTGACCAAATCCGAAAAATAAAGATCGAACACGTAATTACTTCCATTGTTCGATTTTAGTATATTTTTGAAAAATTCATTTGATGAATTTGACTCAGTGAAGATCGATGAATTTTCGATTCATTGATCTTCATTAAATTATGTACAAAATATGAGTTTTATCGTCCGTTAGTCTTTTATCAATATAACTCGAGAATCAAAATAACTCAGTGAAGATCAATCAATGTTTTGTAGATAACTCAGTGAAGATCAACCAATGTTTTGTAAATAATTTACTGAAGATCAATGAATTTTTGATTCATTGATCTTCATTAAATTATGTACAAAATATGAGTTTCATCGTCGTTTAGTCTTCCATCAACATATCTCGAAAATCAAACAATTCAAAAGATCAAATTTTTAGGGAATTATTCCCTGTTATCCTAGATATATTTCTATGAAATTTAAGGGCGTTAAGTGATGTCGTTACAAGATGGCGGCGTTCCAAATTAAAAAATTATTTATAGTACGTGAAACATATAATCGGAAGTTTTTCTCTTTATAAAAAAGACTATTCAACTTGGACAGGCCCCATTAACCACGTTTAAAAATACATTTTAGGATTTATATTTGTTAAATTTAGAAAAAAAAATTATGTAAAAAAACCAGCTACCAACAAGGGAGTGTTGCAAAATTTAATGAGAATTTTCTGATGCCAACGAAACTGAATGCAGTCTTGACACGGTTTACGGTTCGAAAATAAATTCTCACAGTCGAATGATCTCTAAAGGAATGCCAAATAATTTTACAAAATATAAATAAATAGCGTTTAACTGCCATTAATCGAGATGATGAATGATGCTAATTTTGAAAGCTATCAATCAAACAAATGTAAAGTACTTAAAGCCACGTGCTGCTTACAGTCATTTCTATATTTAAATTCATATTGCTTCTATAATTTATCACTTGACGATGTTCTCTGAATCATTAATGAATACGTTACCTTCGTTGTTTATATTAAACCAGGGGATTAACATATTTTGGAGCCTGAAGCGTAACGATTAAAATGAGCAAAACAGTCAATAAAAAAGGGGCCCGAACTGTGTTGCCGTTAATTTCATGATAGAGATATAGCCTTATATTGACCCCATATAGCCTACTTTCCGAAAAAAAGTTAAGATTACAAAATCATCTGCCTGGATGCACAATTAATGACTTTTAAACTAATTAACAGATTTTCATGATATTCTATCATTCAAAGTATTTGAACAATAGAATGATAAAACGATGGAACTTGAACATCATTAACCCTCAAGCTTGAAGCATTTAAAAATGGGGATATTTTTGAAATACTCTCTTAATAATTCTTGAATTATTTATTGAATTTTTATGACATTTAGCAGGTTTTCATGTTCGAGAGTTAATAATGACAGGTATTCCAAATTTGGAGGTTTCTCCCTTTTTAAACATTAAATTCGAATTTGAGATAAGATTAATTATCTTATAGCCTCACCTGTTTAAAAATGGCTGACGATCAAACTTCTAAGATATCTTATAACAATTTTGGAACTACTTTTTATGATTTTTATGGCATTCGATGTATAGGTCGTTGTCACTGACGATGATTTTGCCAATATATACTTTAATTCGATATCTTTAATTATTTCAAAATAAAAGACATGTTCGGTTTACTTTTTTTTTTATCATTTTTTAAGAATTAAACGTTTTCAAGATATACACATTCATTTGAAAATACCCGGTTTTTCCCTTATAATAAATTTATAGGGAGATTTCCCTTTACAGTATTTGCATTGATAACTTGTAGGATCATATTTCAGCTCAGTACCATCTTAACGCATGGGCCAGACGGGCACTTGTCCGGGGGCCCCATGCTAATCTGTATATGTCAAGTGGTTTTCATAGGCCCCAGCCACTGGTTTTGCCAGAGGCCTGTAATACTGCTAAGACGGCCCTGATTCAGCTTTCGAACTTGATGACAGGATAGAAAGTAAAGATATATGAATCCGAGAAAGGGCAATGTGTAATGTGTTTATAAACACGTTTGGCACTGCGTGACCATTCACGCGATTTGAAATAACGCATTCTAAAAATGTATAAAAATTATTGTATTGTCTGTATAAATTATAAAATAACGCTTTATGCGCAATTTTTCCGGAGGCAGTTATGCAGATTTTCTCAATAAATGGTACCACAATCACTCGGACCCATTAAATTATCCATATTCGATCTGAATTTAGTGGAGAAGAAACCTCATAAGTCTAGCTGAGCGTGAGTGAAAATTTTAAAAACATGACAAATAGTAAATTATCTATAACGTTAATATTGTTTACTAGTGTAGTGATGCAAAGTGGCATTTTTGCTAGCAAATGATTTTTTTTTGTTTTGTTAAATTTACATCGAAGCATCGTATAGTTACATCGAAGCATCGTTTCAGTTAGATTCAGTTTTTGCTTTAGAAGATTGATGCCAAATTTTCAATAGAATTTTTGTACTTCGTATGATGATGTGGTAAGTTTAAGCATTGAATATTGTACGTGTTACTAATTACAGTATAATTTTTCTGATTCTATTGGGTGATTACCTTAAGCAATTATTCCACATGCAAAACCGTGATTGTGTTCGAACATGAACGTTCTACTTATCGAAACATTCACCAACATCACGAGCATCGATTTTTCAATTTTAAAGAATAATTACTTGAGAAAAATGCACTAAAAATAAGAATTCTATGTTAATTTTTAAAAATTACAAGTAAATTTACGCGTTCTCCTATGAATTACCTTTTTTCAAAGCACTTGTAAGGAATAACTGTTTTAATTTATGCAGAACCACAGAGCCGCATCTCTTACACAGTTTACTTATTTCCTTGTACTGTATTTTAAAGTAGTATTTAAGAAAAACACTTTTTAATACAATGTTGCACAAGCGTGAAAAAAGTTACGAACAGGTTATAACAATAAACCGCAACAGTTGTGGTTCCTGGTTGTACGGTCATTGAATCCAGGATCTGTACAACATAACAGAAATAATTCGTGACGACAAAAGCTATAGTTATATCGGATGAGAGACGTCCAGGATTTATTCTGATGTCATGTCATAAAATTTGCTTATAGAGATCCGGATCCAGAGACCATTGATCTTTGGATCCGGATCAATCCGAAACGTAAGTTGCTCATAGAGATCTCGTATCTCAATAAGCAACTTACGTTCATTTATGTGACGAGTCATTATTCTGGTAAATGAATATGACGAAACATAAACCTGTGATTCATTAATTAATGAGAACTCAAACCAAATAGTTCAAAAAATTCTATAAATGAACATCCGACAGTTTATTAAATGAGAATAAAGAATTAATTGGTGCGTCATCTTGTTCATCTTCAAACGATTCTTCTAAATTTCACGAAGAAACTCATAAGTAGATCAGGATATATTGAGAGTATCCCAGAAATCTGAATGTCCATCATTTTTCAATGACTAGAACTATAGGATGAAACGATGTCCTATCGAGGTTACCTTTAATGGCAAACATCTTCACCGAATTTCATGAAAATCTATTTTATTAGTTCAAAAATTATTAATGAGGCAGATAACATTTTCATCTTATAAGCCTCATTTCCCTTCGAAAATTAGGGTGATAGCAACAAAGTAACAATAATGCCAAAAATAAAACTGTTTTATATTTCATTCACTTACAGTAAGCAGGTCAGGCATATTTGGGCAAAAGGGCAGTGAAAAATATTTTGCCACCAACAAGTAATATCTGTATATTTTCCAAACTGTTGTCTTAAATTTACCTTAAAATAATATATAAATAAAGCAAAAAACTGTGTATATTTTAAGTAATTAAATAATTTTTATAATAATAATATATAAATCCAGATGTACGAATGGTAGCATGCCATTCGACAGAATGGCAATTTATATATTTCTAACAACATGCCAAAAAAAAGACTTGTGGGGAATTTCTGAAGTAATTTATACTTTCTCCATGATTAACTAGGTAGCAGCACATGGTTGAAATAAAATGCGTGTGTCATTGACTGTGGTTAGATATTCCACAAACTACATCAACTAAACCTTCACGTGTTTCTTGGTTGACGTCACAGTTTCGTCGAAATAATAACCCGACTCAGTGAGACAGGTCATATGATTTAAGATAAATTACAAAAATGAGTCTCTTAGAGAAGTTACGTAATGTTTTTATAATTTTTTTTAGTATAATAATAATAATAAAACTTCAAGTTTTTATTTTTATCACTAGAAATATTTTATTTCTAGTGATAAAAAATCGAGGTGTACAGAAAAATGTAAACATAATGCATTATTGTTTAAATAATATCATACATTTATTAAAAATTTTCGAATGAGGGTATGGCCAGTTAAGGTAGATTCGCACTTTACTGAACGCCAACGTCATCCACCAGTAGTATCACGTGGCTATTGCTATCTCTATTTGCACCAATCGTCTATCTTTGTACATCAACATCAGTCCTGCATTG
>WUQG02447680.1:0-13145 GCA_011317285.2 Androctonus mauritanicus
ATGTTGCCAACCACTGTATTACACTATCTACTCTCTCTCACGTGGATCACTTCCCCCCTAATTTATTATCTGAATCCGTACAATTATGCAGTTAAATACACTCACTCACTTCGGAGAATCCACTCTTCCAGCCCGAAAAACTTTATTTAACACTTCTAATTATTTTAATTCCACAAATAAAACAAATATATTGGAATGAAATATATTTGTTTTATTTGTGGAATTAAAATAATTAGAAGTGTTAAATAAAGTTTTTCGGGATGGAAGAGTGGGTTCTCCGAAGTGAGTGAGTGTATTTAACTGCATAATTGTACGGATTCAGATAAATAAATTAGGGGGAAGTGATCTACCTGAGAGAGTAGAGAGTGTTCAATTTTTCTATTTTGGAAAACCAAAGTTAGAAAAAGCAATATATTGATTACAAAGTTATCAATTACAGGAAAGGTTGATTCACTAAAAAAACTTTATGTGAAATTTGGCATTGTTTGGAGCTGTCCATATTTTCGTAGTCAGGTTGATATGAAGAAGTAGCCAATGGTAGACTATCATCCAAATGATTAGTAATTTCGTTTCTTGATTTTTTATGAAGTTAATATTTGAAAAAGCGAATTATAACGAGTATGTCGGTCCGAAACACGACAGAATTTTTTGCCTAATATCAATTAATATTGAATACTTTTCATACGTATACTTCCAAATGATAAGAAAATTAATGGTTTGACAATTTTAACGAAAACAAAAATAATAAACGATAACAATACATTTAAAGAGAATTAAAACATAATACAAAATAATGATAAATTATGATGTTTTCAGTATTAATTAAATTTCTAAGGAGGTATAAACAAGAGATCGACCAAAAATCGCTCCGCGACTGACGAGTTGGATACGGCTGCTATATACAGCAAGGGTGGCCAACTTTTGTGTACATAAGATTTACTTTTTATCCTAAAAATGTGTCGCGATCGACTTTTTGTCATAGGCGTAGTCTAAGTGGGGAGAGAGAGGTGTGTCCCGGTCTAATGCAGTGTAAACGGAACAGCCTTTACTGCCACTCTAACTAGGGACCTAAATTAGTGCTCTATCTATCATATAGTCTAATCGGTTTCTAAGTTAAGGCATCACGAGCGATCGACCAAAATTGGCCACCCTTGATATACAGTATACAGTACAGACTTGTTGGCCACCCTTGATATACAATGTACAGTACATAGGGGGAATTCGGGAGACCTGACCATATGGAAGAGTTGAACCGCTTCAAATATCTCATTTAATTTTTGCGGTAAATGGGTGATTGAAAAGCTATAACGTTCCGATCAGTATGCGCTACCATCGTTATTAGACAAAATGACCAACGGTAGAACGCTTTCGTTTTGAGCAAAGAAAACGTGTTTTCAGTGTCAGAAGTAAAAAGAAATTATTTTGTTTATTACATCGCCATTCTTTTATATACCAAGATTTGTACAAATGTTTTATGTAAATTGAAGCATTTAATATCGTAGTTGTATGCAGTCAAATTGTTTTTATCGTCTTAGTTTCATTTTTTTTTTTTTTTTTTTTGAAAAACTGTATCATAATCTGTTAGGCAGTGGTGGAAGAGTTAAGCCACTCGAAATGGGGAGGAATGATCAGTTGATCAACTCTCCCCACTGTTGCTCAGGAGCCCAATACTTTTATTATTAACTATTTTATTTTAATTTTTAGGAAGAGATGTCAGAACTTTTTTGTTCGGAATGTACAGACAAGTAGGCAGAGCTATGCCAGGAATTTGTTTCACATTTTATTATTATTTTTGATTTTGCAGATTTTTCTTTCTATCTGTAGTTTCAATCATCACCATCATCATCAAACCCTTTTCCCTTTAATAAAGGGGTCAGGATGGGCTATTCTAGTCTTCCATTCTCTCATATTCCTCGCCAAATCCTTAATAATTCTCATCTGCTTTAAATCATCCTAACTTCTAATTCTCAACACTTCTTTGGCCCGCTTCTACCTCCATTTTTCCCCATGTTGATATTTAAGTTCTTACTACTTAATAAATGACTGATCTCAAAAATAATTGATCTCATACATGTTTAATGAATATTCCATTTTTTGCTAATTTTTTTTAAAAACCTCAATTAAAATATGGTCTGTAACTATTCTTTTGTATAAACGTTGTGATTTCTTGATATAAGGTAAAGAAAATTTCTATATATTTTTTTTTTCATTTGTTCTCTAGTTACTAGGACATGGTCAAATCTCCCATCCCTTGGGGAGAGATGAGCCAAATCTCATTTTTTAAAAATTCTACTTTTCTGCTTACATTTATTAAGGTATTGAAATGACAAAACACTCAAAATGTAGTGAAATAACAATGGTATATTATGACATAAATAAAAAATCATTGCATCTCATACATTAGATTTTATGGGCTTTTAAGTAAAACAGGGTTCAACTCTCCCAAATTCCCCCTAACCATCAGATTTTGGCCTCACGGAAACGCTTCGGCTTTCCACTCTGGAGGACCCAGGTTCGCGTCTCGGGTCCCACCCCTTGAAAATATTTATCATGGGGTCCGGGTCCGGCCCGTCGATCCCCGTCCTCCACAATCCAGCTGACCCCTCTGCAGGGGTGGCAGCCTGTGGAAGGGCTTGTTTGGCCCCGCCACATAGTATTCCTAGAGAATGGAATGTGGCGTCATCTGTTGACAAAAAAAAATAATAATTTATTAGTTTCATCTTAGAGAAGCTACGTTAACACGAAACTACAGAATCTTTATCGAATTTTTATGTTATTTATCGAATTTTATGTGTGAAGAAACAGCAAAATCATATTATTTATAAGGAGGCAGACTTTTCCGAATTAAAATTGATTATAGGACGTATCTGGAAAAAAGTATATAGCAAGTAAAAAGGGGACAAAGAACACGATACAACAGTTCGGACAAATTCGGAGGAGAGGTTCTGTACGTTTGAAAACATGAGGTACGTTTGAAAACATTGGGTTCACCCGGTGTTTAACTACGTATATACTGTAACTATATTTTAATTACGTATATATTGTTGCATCTTATAATGACCATATCATGGGGTCCGGGACCCCATCATGGGGTCAGCCGGATTGACCGCGTGGAAACGCTTCGGCTTTCCATTCTGGAGGATTCGGGTTCGAGTCTCAGGTCCCACCTCTTGAAAATGTTTATCATGGAGTCAGAGCCCGACCCGTCGATCCCCGTCCTCCACCATCTGGCTGACCCTTCCGCAGGGGTGGGCAGCATGTGGAAGGGCTTGTTTTGCCCCGCCACTTAGTGTTCTTCCTGAATGGAAAGTGGCGTCATCTGTTAACAAAAAAAAAAATACAGTATATAAAAACCGAAAAGTTAAAGAATATGCACGTATATTAACCTTTGCTGATAACTTTATTGAGTTTTTCTATATAGTTTACAATAAATTTCATTCATTTACTACGCTAAATTTCACGAATTTCAATCACATTTATAGCGTTAATATGAGAAAATTTCATTGTTACGTATAGCTTTAATTTATGGAATCGGAGCAGGAACAATTAGGAGATAAGTACCAAATATTCATACCGTAGATTTCGTTACAGTTTTCGGTAATTGGTACCACTTCTTTGCTCACCGAATTTAACCAGCATTCATTTGTATCGAGAAAATAATCGGCTGACGAGCAATGAAACACATCAGCACAAAACATCATACATTCTCTAATGTTATTAACCTTCTTGTATCCAGCGTTGTAATTTTCTATACAACCATTTTCTACGACGTTAAAACTTACTATAGTAAAAATATATATATATATATATATTTATTGTGCATAGATAATAAATACTCAAAAAGTGTAAATAATTTAACTTACGTATATCGCAATCGCGTCCACACCATCCGCAATAACATTGACATGTATATGCTCTATAATTGTTCACTGTCATGTGTTCGCTGATGCATAATCCATGCTTACAGGGAAAATCTTCGCATCCAATCTGTAAAAATACGTCATTCAAATTTTTATTCATTTCACATAATCTGTAAAATTTGAGCCATTCATATTTCAATATTATATACTACTCAGTTTTCTTGATTATCATATCTTGTGTTGGCATTTTCATCAAATTTTATGCGTTTCAATAATTGCTTTACAATGTTTACAATATTATATAGCAGTTATCGAAAATGCTACATCGAATGTCCACTTTGACTAGCAACAATAGAAAATTAATGTAATTTGACATTATGCCAATTTACTGTTTCCTAAGTGCATTAATTTAAATAAAAAGATTGTTCGTTTACGAATGAATGTTTTCAAGTCTGTTCGCTGAATAGATCCTGAGAAACAGCATTAAATTATGAGCCAATGAGTGGCCGCGTGATAAATTTCAATCTGAGAAACTACGTTTTATTATGGATTCCAGATTTTTCAAGAGGGCTCCGGACTTGGTCTATTGAAAGTCATCCCTTAATCTATTGGTGGATACCATCAAGGGTACTGTTGATCCCATAGTAGATTCGAAAATGGCCGCCGTGTCAGATTCAGTGGCATCGACTTAATCAACCAATCATTTCAAAAGTTTATTACAGCTATATGGTTGAATAATGTGGCGAAAAACTTCTACGATAGATTGCAGTACTACATAGTTCAGCTGTTGAAGTACATTTATTTTAAATTTGTTATGGTGATTAAGTTGAATATTTTAGTTTTCGTTTAAAAAGTGAAAACAGTACAATATTACTTGATCGGTTCATTTAAATAGATGCATTATGTACATAATTTTTTTCGTAATTATTGTTCCGACTACTTATTTACTGAAATAAGTAAATCATTTTTTGTTTAAACTTATTAAATTTGCAAAAAAGCTGTTTAATAAAGCTTTGAAACATTTTAAATTCTCTACTACTTACAGGCGCGTCAGAAACCAGTTAAAAATATTTTTTTTCTCAATGTTGTATGTTGCCACATAACTTTCTATATTTTATGATTGGTTGGTGATTAGTAAATTCAAATGTTCCTCCAGATCTTACATGGGCTATGGCGGTCATTTCCGAATTTATTACGGAATCAATGACACTCTTGATGGACGTGCTAAAAAAATCGAAGTATAGGTTTTAACAGGCTTTGACTATGGCGAAATGCTCCAAGATGCTCCAGGAGTTGGAGCATTTCGCTATATAATAAAAATGCATATTGAATCCTTCAGAATTTTATTCGAATTTGGATATTCTTAAATCCTTTTACAGTATTACTTGGGGCGGTTTATTTTAAAGAAGGAATTATCAATAAGGTTTACAGTAATTATTGTGGAATGGATAGCGGACCAAACTCGACATCATCAGATGCGCGAAATCAGCTTTGAGAAAATAATTCCGGGATTAGTCACAAGATCTCAATGGCATTATCGTGGTGACAGCATCACGTAATTATGATAACATTAAATATATATGTGGTCACCATGCCTTAACAAAATCTCATCAATCCGGTTTGTTAGATTACTTATAATTAGATTATTTATAATGTTATAATGTATAGTTATATAATGGCCATCGATTTTAAGTCATAAAATATTATTTATTGCCACATTATTTTAATTTACTGGAGATGCGTGAGATAAAATAGTATATTTTTTAATGTAGTATATTATAAGTGGCATTTAACCGCATGAATAAGAATTACATCGAGCTATTTTAGGCAAGTTTAATTTTAAAAAAGTTAGTTTAATTCCTATCATTAATTTAATGTCGGCAATTTTTATAGTTCCTTGAAAAATTTTTTAAAAAATGAATGTTATGTGTATTATCATATTCAGTTTTTAATTAATTTACAGTATTACAAAAGTCTCACCATAGAAGTACCTCGATAACAGAGAGAGTTTATTAAAAATAGTCACGATCGTTTCGTGATTCATCAGCTTTATTCGTGGATACGAATGATAATTCCTTTAATCATGGACGTAGTTTTAAAGGAAATAATTTGAATAAAACAGATCAAAAGCGATAAGTTGTTATAAAGATTCTTGTTGAATATGGTGTGAAAATTAATACTATACTGTAATTTAACTCTTAGAGAAACTTTTAAAAATTTCTCAATTAATTCAGATAGCTAAATGAGTATTCCTCGAATTAAGAATTCAAGAATAGAAAAAACATGCAAGATGCAAGATGGCGGATGAATAGAGAAAAAACATACAAACATGCAAGATGGCGGATGGCATCTTCGTACATCAGAATGTGAATTTTAGTGTATACGAACATGTCATCCGCCATATTGAAATACTTCCTGTAACTGCACATTTCCGTGGCGGGGCTTCCACAGAAATTTCGCATTATAATCGGGTTCTCTGATATCCAGATCTCTGAAATAATAAAATTTTAATGGATGTAATTAATTATTTAATATAATATATTATACAATACAGCATATAGAGTGTATTGGGTACTTCTGTGTGCACCCAATACACTCTATATGCTGGAGGAGTGTTTTTTTTAGTTAAGAACTTTTCGGATTATCAACAGTACTTAACAAATTTGTTCGTAACTCGAGGAAGTATTCTGTAATATGATTTTAAAAAAGTGGAATATTTAGGTGCTTATGCAGTTTTCAAGTTGTTTAAAGTGCTTTCTTTACTAATGTTTTACTGTAAAAAGCTTGCATGTTTTTGTGATTCGCTTAAAGTACTTAACTTGCTTATAATCACTTCTTATAAAAAGTTTCTGACAAACATAATGTTTCGTGTGCGATAAACACTTCAAAATTAAATGTTGTTTAACATGGATTAAAAAAAAAGATTTGAGTGAAATTTTAATGCTCTTCATTTTTCGTTCTGGGATATTTTTCAGACGTCCTGACAGTCAACAGAAAAAGTTATTTCAAAATATATTTAAATATTTTCGAATGTCTATAATGTTATTCACATGTGATAATAGTTTTATAGTTTTATAAATAGTTTTATTAGTGCTTTCATGTTTGGAACTTCTCCACATGAAGGACACTCAAAATTAATGGAATGTATCCTGTATAACCATAAATCTGAATGTTCTGTGAACAGACATCGGCAAAAACGAATATCTTTAGGCAAACATTTATATAACATTGTTTAAAAATGGCACGGAATTATGGTAACATTCAAAAAATAATTTTTTTTAATTTATTTATATCGATGACTATTGGTAGGATTTATAAAATGCCATATTTCTGCTAAAATCGTAAAACAATAATAAAGAACAATACAAGCAATAACACTACAATGCAAAGAATACTACAAGAACAAAACATCCAATCGAGTCACAATCGATTGAGAATCACAATCAATGCAGAGAACAATACATACAATAACACTACGATATAAAGAATACTACAAAGAGAAATACATACAATAACATTACGATACAAAGAATACTACAAAGAACAATACATGCAATAACACTACAGTGCAAAGAATACTACAAGAACAATACATCCAATCGAGTCACAATCGATTGAGAATCACAATCAATGCAGAGAACAATACATACAATAACACTACGATACAAAGAATACTACAAAGAACAATACATACAATAACACTACAATACAAGGAATAATACAAAGAACAATACAAAACAAACAGTAGAATGATATAGACAGTATAATATATGCAGTAATTTATTTTTTTATAAATAAACAGCATGCATTTTGAATTTTTCTTAATACTGTATTTGTTTTTGTTTTCACATTTTGGAACGAATTTGAATAAGATTTTGTTAATGCAAATCACGTTAAAATCAGACTAAATGTTTTATGAATGGAGAAAAAACATGCGATTGCAGATAAAGAGAAGTGATCTTTGAATAAATAAATGTGTAAAAATAATTATTAAATACATAATAATATTAATTAAAAAATAATTTAATAAAATCAAAATATACTTACCAACAGATAGGTTATAAAAAATTAGTATATAAATATGTATACTTTTTAAGTTTAAGCAGTAAAAGTTATAATACCTTTCGATGGTATAAATCGAAGCCTTTCTCATCACTCAACGAGTCCAGATCCATGTCTTTCGATAGGAGTTCACACATACCAGTGGCCGATTGATAGTTAATTCCGTGACATTCTTTGTTTATCAAGCAGTATTTCATGCAGAATAGTCTAGTTTTGGCAACGAAAGTCGAAACAGTACAATTTTTCGCTTTCTTGTCTGACGCTATGAATGTAAACTGTTCGTCTAACATAAAAACCGACGATAAAGGCGTGAACAACAGCGATAAACAATAGAGAAAAGCCAAAATTGAACTTACACTCATGTTAGTGGAAGTGCCGAATGGAATATCGCAGCAACGTTTCTGTTTAAAGTATTTAAAGACAAGGTTCCAGTTTTTCATCTGTCACGCGAGACACAACGATATTTATGAGAATTTTATACGAGAACGGAAAAAAAATTAACATTTTTAATAATAATGTACGGTACATCTTATTTTAAAATATGAAAACAAAGCAGTATCGACTGCAAATTAAATTCGTAATTTTTGTTTATTGATTTCGCAAATAAAATATCGGATTAAAACTGTTTTAAATATTTAACAGATTCCGTGGCATAAAATCACGGCCGATGTGTTTTAGTAAATAAATAAAGGAAATGTCTGAGAAACTAATAAGTAGTTTTCTAATTAACAAGTAAATGAAGTATGTGTAATGCTATATGCAAAATGCTTCATGTGAATGAAAAACAGGTTAAACAGTTTATTTTAATGATATACTGCGTTGTTAAAACACTTATAAGAAGAAAAGGCATTGTTAAAACACACAGAAAAGCATTCTTATGTCAAGATCAAACTATGAGCGACTAGGACAAATAGCATAGGCTTCTAGGTCTAAGCTTATGCCATTTGGTCTAGGCTTCAGATCTAGAAGGGTCCAAAAATTTAGCATTATACAGTATATATAGAAAACATGATAAGAAAGTGATTGAAAGTGGGTCTAAGAAAAATGAGATGACTAGGGCTGGACTCCATCTCACCTCTTTCATATCCTATTCAAAGCCATATTATGTGGCTTTGAACAAGATATGAACGAGATGAGATGGAGCCCAGCCCTAATCATCTCATTTTCTCCATATCATAGTTATAAAACCATAATTTTATGGTAAGAATTCTAGAAAAAATTTTTTGTAAGTATTCATGCTTACAGATCTGCATAATAATGGAATTCTAAATCCACCATATTCTTTTTCATTTTTTTTTTTTTATTTATATGAGCAGTAATATTAAGATACAGATTTTCGTTTGGAAAATCATCTACTTATGATTTTTCCTAACTAGTTAATAACTTCATAAAGATAAGTTCGATTTTTTTTTCGTTTATGTTAATTAAAGATGGTGGTACAAACCGAAAATTTCTAAGAAAATTCCTGTAATCGTGCGAAGAATAATTGTCCATGACTGTTTTCTTTAAAGTATCCGCATGGTTATACTTCTTGGATTAATTAATATAATTATATTTAATGGGGAATTATAATTAAGCAGAATTAAGGAGGAATTAAAGTAACCAAGCAATCGACAAAGTCAGTACTATGACGATTGTGAGAATGACGCATTGAATGAAAGACTGCGTACCCTATAACCTAGTTACACTTTTATCATTTTATCTATCGATTAAATATATGTAAACAAAGTCTGCTTGTTATGCCACATAAACCTCTGCCAGGTAAACAATTCTTAATATATTTGTCTAGCTCACTCGTTTTTCTTGGAAATGATAATTATAAATTATTTTCCGGACAATTTTATCTTACTTTTTTAATTATTATTTTACTACTTGTCACGAATAACAATAAAATGCAAACAGCTTCATGGACAACTTGAATTATGGACATTTTAAGCCATTGCCCAATTTATTTTATATTTTATTTGTTTACTTACCAATATCTTGTATAATCAAATGCCTTGTATACGTTTAGAAAACAAAATCCCGTATTCATCATCAGTGACGTCTTAAGACTTCTTGAGGCCCTGGGCCCTCAAAAACTAGGCCTAGACACGGACGACGGACATGACATAATAATGCAGTCTTGCCAATGTTGCCAATTAGCATATAGTTAGCAATTCCTAGTTTTTTGGAGAAAATATCCAAGAATAACATTTGCCGATTAAATTATTCGCATCATGATCTTATTGAAGCCGAGTCAAGAATTAGGCAAGGCCCCTCTGAGGCCGAGGCCCTGGGCCCGTGCCCAGTTGACCAATGCCTTAAAACGTCCCTAGGCCCACTCAATCCTTAATATGCCACTGCATAAGTTGATGCAATGCAATGCTAAATTGCATACTCACGGTGGCCAAATTGCGATTCGCGAGCTATACGCGGCTCTTTGGTACCTTCGGTGTGGCTCCATACCATGAAAGTCGATAGTTAATATGGACCAAATATCTATTTAATTTTAAAAAACACTATTATTTGTAACTTGTTCATTTATTGTAAACAGTAGTATGCATCACGAAATAAATGCATGTGAAATATAAACAATTTTGGAAGCCATTGTTAAGATTACCGAAAACATTGCGGCTCTCAAGATATTCTCCTATGTGGCTGGTAGTGACATGAAGTTTCGCCATTCCTGTTATATATAATACAATATACAATGTTAGATTAATAAACTGAGGAAATAATGTAAATTTGGGATGATTGTACTGAAAGGGGGCTAAATATCAAAAGTGTTTTTGATTAATGGTAACACTTTTGAGAAAATGCACAGATTCTTCTATTTTTTGAGAAACATATTTATGAAATTAAAGCATATATTGTTATACGAATGATTATTTTTTATATTACAGAAAATTTTTTTATGTTCTATACGATTTTTGCATTCCTCTGAAACAAAATAGGCAAAATAAAAAAAAAAATGGTGTATAGTATTTGATCAATGATTAAATATGCTGTATATTTTTAAACTAGGGTAAAATGAGAGTTTAAATGATCTTTAAATTCTGCAAAAATTGTTATTCGAATGTTTTTTAATATTCAACTATAAGCAAATTTTAAAAAATAATAAAGATTATCATCATTGGAAATAAATTACATAACAAAAATAACTTCATTAAATATTTATTGCAGAAGATAAAAAATATTGTACTTAATATATGTTATCATAACAAATTTAATAAAAATTCAACTTTCTGTACAAAATAGAATATTTCATAATAAGAGTATTCATATTAAACATTAGTTTTGCATCTTATTATAATTATATCTATATCAACAAAAACAATTTCAAATGTTGATTAATTCACTTAAAAGTGATTGCAAAAGATAACTTTTTTTGATGGTCCTCCGATTGCATCACAGTATTGGAAATAATTAATAGGAACTATAAATACAACACTCAAATTAAAAGATGTTTTATATGCTTTGGAGTTGTTTCTTCGTTCAGGTGTCTTGTTGTATATCTAAAACGAAATTAAAAATCCAATTTTAAATTAATTTTGGGCATAATATACAAATTTATTTCATATTAAAAATTTATCATTACCTAAGAGCATTTAATAAACTTTCTACATCACAAGGTTGTTGATCTTTCAGAACTTTAATGCAAGCTTTCATCTATAAACGATACTAAAGATTAGCAATAAGATATTACAAAAAAATTTGTAAATATTTTAATTATATTTTCTTACATCAATATGAGAAGATTTGGCAAAGGCACCAATTGGATGGACGTGGTCGTAGAGAATAATTACACCAACCATAACTCTCAAAACAAATAATATAGTATCTTCTCTATTAAATCTCGAACAGAAATCTCTATTAAAAATAAAACAATATAACAATATATTTTTCTTAATCTTGCTAACTTTTATATATATAATTCTGAAAAAATCAAGTATTTTGATAAATAAAAAAAAATTATTACTTCAATTTTAATTAATAATGCTTACACTTACGTGTTTTCAACCATTCTCTGACAAACATTAGCCATGGTTTGCAAAGTTTCTGTTGTGTTTTCTACAGGTAAATCTTTATTATTAGAAACAAATTGTGTTGTTGCATCACTTAATACTTTCAACATTGGAGTTGCATGAGCATAAAATAATGACATCATATTTGCTAGTTCATTGGATACATTTAAATTATTATCACAGTATTCCTACAAATCAAATTATTTTTTATTATTTATTAAATGTTCAAAATGATAATTAATTGCTTTTTAAAATAATTTACTAATTCTTATAGGCTGCAATTAAAACAAACTATCAATTATAGTTTTAGATTACTTTCTGAAAGAAAATGAGGATTATAAAATTAATCATATTGTCCATCAGTCTGCCCTTCTATTAATAATTCTGAATTAGCAGATTTTTCATAAAATTTGAAATTTTAATAATCTATCTTAAAAGATAACCTCAGTTACTCCACTAACTTCAACTACAGTATTTAAAAAATGGTGAGCATTCATACTTCTGAGATTTCTTTAATAGATTTTTAAATAATTCTTTCTAAATTTCATAAAAAATTCAACAAAATCAAGTCATTGATGATGATCAATGGTATATCAGTTGAATCTATCTTCAACCATTTAAAAATGCTGAATATTCAAATTTCAAATTTTATTCTTGATAATTTTTAAACTTATTTGATTGATTTTTATAAAATTTAGATTTTTATGACATTCAATATAGAAGTTATACAAATAGAGATTTTGATGATATGTATTTTAATCATTCCAAAATAAAGGGCATGTTTGAAAAATAGGCAATCAATTCTTTCCAAAAGTGCATGCCTTAACTTATAAATTCTAAAATCTTATTGCCATACTATCTTGATATAATATACAGTATATATTCAGTGAATTTATAATTTATACTGAAAGAGCAATTTAAATTTAACATACAATAAATGAATTAAAATAAAAAAATGTTTAGATATATGTTGTCTAATTTGTGAAATTTATAGATTTCACAGATTTAGGCAATATATTACCAAAATATTTAATATATCTATGGTAGTCAATAAAAATAGAACATTTTTGATCAAAGTGATAATTAAAACAATATTATATACTAGGAAATATTGTTTCTTTTTGTCATATATACAGGTCTACCTCGCTTAGTGCGGCTTCACTCAGTGCTGACCCCGCTATAGTACGGTTAATAATTTGAGGAATAAATTTCAATT
>WUQG02447691.1:0-13144 GCA_011317285.2 Androctonus mauritanicus
GGTTATAATGACTCCGGTAATAATAGTCAGTCAGTGACTACTGTACTTGGCTTAGAGTCACTGCCGTGCCTCTTGATATTTTTATTAAATCAAAATTTAATCATAATAAACTTATAGGTTCTCAGTCAAAGTGAAGCGTAAAAATGCTTCTGAAAAGCATAAACTAATTTTTGGGATCAGTGAATTGTCATATGTTGGGATTTTGTAGAGACTTACAAGTTAGTTTGCTAAACAAAAGTGAAGGCAGCTGTGCGATTAATTTCGTTTAATAATAAAGGCAACAGAGTGCTATGCCTTTTAGTTTTCGAATATTGTATAGTATTACTACTCAATTTATGTCGATATAACGGTTAATCTCAAGTTGCAGTTCGTTGCATGAATCGTTGGAGAAAGATAATCCAGAAATTCGTTTTCACCATTAAAATATACAATATATACACATGAATTAATATGTCCTATGACGTTGAACAGAGTAAACAATAAAGTTTTCTCATAATTTAGCAATTCAACGAACAATAAGTGAATGAAATAAATTACTAACGTATACTCTACATATTAATAATTAATGAGTGAATACATTAATTTCAAATGATTTTATATATCTTATTTTTATTTTAAGAACAATATCTAAGAAAAACCATAAAATTCATCATAATATGAAAAATTATTGAAAAAGACAGTGATGAAATATTTAAACCTATTAATCATATTGACGATGATAAAGTCTTATGACCAGAATAATATAAACAGTGCATTTTCTAAGTACAGCATAGTATTGCAAATATCAATTATGACCTCAGCTTGCAAATTTTCACAACACTAGCAATTTTAATGAAAACTTTAATACAGAAAATATAATATGTATATAAAAAAAATTATATTAACATTAAAAATATTGGCAGGATACTTCTCATTCTGCAAAACATGACTATTAAATATACTGTATAGTATACTTATATTAAAAATATATAAAAGCAGATCATCCATGATAGATTATTATTTATTGACCAAATAATTGATATAGTCTATACAAACTAGCAATAAAAATTTTCTATAATTTAGATTGACGAAGCCAAGGTTTTGATTCCATTAACCGCTAATCTATTAAAAATATTTTAAAAGAAAGTAGCTTATCTAATAAAATGATGCAGAAAATCGAAAAAATATAATATTAGTAAATCTAGCTAATAGTTATGAGATTATTAGAATAATTAAGGCATCATAATAAGAAATAATTATTCACAACATGGAGAATATTCTGTTTGAACAAAACAAGTAGGTTATGCTCTATCTCTATGATTATTTTAATTATTTTTCATTAATTTACTGTTATTCATTACAGGCTTAATTAATTACAAGTTAATAGAATCTATTCATATCTCAGATCATAAAAAATAACAACACGACGTTTAATTAAAGTGAATAAATGAGATTATCAGAATTATTTTTATATAAATACTAAAATAGTTATATTGAAACACGAAAATATATAAACAAACCGAAAAATTTATTGAAGTGGATAATAATAGTGAGGTGAAAATCTTTGTTAATCAATTTCACTTTGGCATTAATCTGATTTTAATTTGGTATGTACATATAATTTTCCAAAATTTATAATACATTTTTCCCTTTATACTATTATTATTTCAATTAATAATGAATACGAATTAGACTCAAAACAAGGATTATAAAAGGAATTTATAATTATATTGAAATTTATATTATTCAAATTTTAATATATTATATAAAACTTTCTGTTTTGCATATATTTTTCGTTTTTATGAGGTGTTCGAATATTTTTGTTCATTATATGAAAACACTGTGTGTTTTCATATAATGAACAAAAATATTCATATAATGTGCATCTATTGACTCCCACTAATATTCAAAACATATAATATGTAACCGTGCTTAATTTTAATCTTGACTCTTCATTTATTGTGATGGAATCCAATAATAACTCATGTAGTATATCACGTTGATATGAAGTATTAGCCTGTTATTTCGTCAGTTTACTCACGAATGCCAAAAATATTTTTTAAACATAGTAGTTGTTGATTATTTTTATTTATATATGGAATTGAAGACAAATATTGATATACTAATAATATTAATATATTTTAACACTTGAATTCTTCATGATAGTACAATAAAAATTAAATATTTTTGAGTGAATGATTGTTTTTTAATTTCTAAATGAATTGAAAGCTACTTGCAATTAATAATATATATATATATATATAATATTATGTACAGTGTGATGCAAAATTGTTCAGTTTTGTGCAACATTTTTGCATTAAAATAATAATAATCAATAAACAAACGGTATTAAATTAAAACAAATCCAATTAATTTTTAAATTTCTAACTATAATATGTTTAAAATATTGGGTCTATAATTTTAAATTGCAATAAGTTTGAAATAATGCTTTAGACACAATATTTTAAACATACCATAGTTAGAAATTAGTTGGGTTTTTTATATCTGATTTTTAAATATAGTATCGATTTTTATGTATTTTTTTATTTTAAAATGTTGCACAAAATAATTTTGCACCATACTATGCTTGCTTTGTATCCTTATGTATTCTTCTAATAAAACTGTTTGATATCTTTAGAACACTATAAAATAAGCATAAAATTAAATATTACAAAAAACTGTGTTCATGTAAATTGACCCAATGATAATTCTTTTGAATATAAATTAAATAAAACTTGCTATAATAATATAGTATATATAATTCGAAGATAATAAAATAGTAAAAATAATAATAAGTGCAATAAATTAATCATTATCAACATAAAATATATATGTAAAAGATGATAAAAATAACTTTTAAAATGAATAAAACTATTTAGTTTGACTAATATAGAATGGATTATAAAAATTGTTATATATAAAAAGATAACAAAAACTGGTTCAAAAACTAGTTTTTGTTTGCTAAAGGTAGTATAAATTATTACGTGAAAAGAAAGTATCATTAAATCGACAAAATAAATGGGTTTTATACTTTTGCTACGCCGATACATTTTTGGTGACGACAGTATTACAGATATAAAAGAATGATGATCTTATTTATTTATTTTTGTACATTTATGTTTTTAAAAACATTTCCTAAATTTGAGAAATTTTTTTTGCCTGTCACAAAAAGAAAAATATAGTGACAAAGTTAACTTTAATTTTTTCTTCTTATTTTTCCAAAATATTAATTAAAATTTGTCATAGTAATGTCATGATAAACATCTTGGAGAATCACTCAATAGTTATTATGAATATATTAATATTTTTTTATAACGAGATTAATTCTAATTTCAAATTTTATTCATTGTCCAGTTTTTATTGTAATTTTTTCCATGTATCAGGATTATTTCGAGCAAGATTTTGATCGATTTCTAATTACACGTTCATAATTTATTGTGGTATATCTGAAAAGTGAATAAAAATATTTTACACACTTTTAGCCGGCTTGATAAATTCAAAGATTTCACCAATTTCTCTTTTTCGATTTTTTTAAACTTTATTTATTGAAAAAAGGAAAATTTAAAATTATGTGTATGACACAAACTTTCTCATATATATATTATGTATAGAAGAAAATATGAAAGTTTGACAGGCAGACATATATAAATTATATATATATATTATATTTGTAATCATAATCAAAAGATAATATTCATTATTATTTTGTTACAATTTTATATATATATAGTTAGAACACAAAATTATAATTAAATATTTTATTTTGATCACTATAATATATATATGTAATATATATTTATGCCAGTTTAATTTTTAATAATTCATAATTCATAATTTAATTTTTAATTATTGAGTTCGAAGTTAAAATTAATCGAAGTTGTCTATATTTTTGTTTATTCAGTTTTTATGTATAAAAGAGATATCATTCTGTTATTACAAATAGATTTTTTTAAACAAGGATCTCTCTTTTCCTTTTTGATAAATATTAAAATTTCTAAATTCTACTTAATATTTGATTTAATTATTCATAAAAATCCAAATCTCAAATGCGCATTCAGATTTTAACTTATTTATATATTATTAAATTATAATTGTTATTCGTTTCGTTCCTGAGAAAAAACTAAGAAAACAATATGCATTATTAACTGATATGAAATTAAACTATAATGTTTTGATAATAAAAACAATAAATAAGTTTAGACCTATATAGATAAATTTATAATCCAATCAGTAAATTATATTAAATAATTTTTAAAATATAAAAATTGTTGTATTAGTAATCAATAAATTTTATAAAATAAAAGTAAACAAATAATTTTAAATTAATAAAATAAATATATATATAATTGATTTTTAAAACTGTTTAAATATATTTTTAGATTTTATAATTTTTAAAGATAACTTATTTTGATGTGATATATGCAAGACCTGAGAGAGATGAAATAGGCTCGAACCAATCAGAAATTTGGGGTCACCGCCATTCCAAAAGTTATAAAAATAAAATCAATAAAACAAAAACAGATTTTTTATTAACTACATTTTCGATTATTGTATTTTCATATCATGTTTTTTTTTTTTACATAAAACATTAAATTTTGGGAACTTCTGGCTCAAGGCTCAAGACAAATGGCTCTGTTGGCTTTTCACTCTTTTTGGATCTAGATACATGATTTATATTAAATCAAACTTCACAGCTGATGAAGCTGCTGTTCTCACTTTTATATATTTTTCATATATTTCAAAAAAGTTCCTTATAAATATTAAATTTAATTAAAATTTATGCATAAAATAAAAAAAAGATAGACTTTTTAAATTAATATTCTAAACATTTTATGTTTTATACATACCTATTTTTATTTTTAATCATCATCAGCAGTATAAATATAATAATTTCTTTACATAATTCTATTAATAATCAAATAAAGCGTCATTTATAATATCAAATTCAATTCGAAAACAAATAAATTATTGATGAAATTGTGCATTATAGTTTATTTAAAATATATATACTTATATAATTAAAATGAAATAAAATCATGATTTGTTATTTTTGTTATATCTTAAGAGAACAAAACATAATGAATTAAGTTCTATTTTAAAATGTTTGAATAAATGTTAAATAGAGCTTGAAAAAATATCAGATAATATATAATAACATACTGTGTTGATATAATCCATTGAAACGTATAATATTTCTAATTTGAAATAATATTTACAAAGATTTTAAACTTTGTAAGAATTCTTTAAAAACTTAAACATTACATTAAATATATACAATATGTTTACAATTTAATTATGCAATTTCAATAAGGTAACAGTTGGAATAGGACCTTCCAGTAATCAATATATA
This sequence comes from Androctonus mauritanicus, assembly GCA_011317285.2. NCBI lineage: Eukaryota > Metazoa > Arthropoda > Arachnida > Scorpiones > Buthidae > Androctonus > Androctonus mauritanicus. Next base: position 5,330 of record WUQG02447691.1, read on the forward strand.
TATTGAAAGAGGAGACATAATGCTTTATTAGAATGATGCAGATAGCTATATTCCAGTACGGTTAATGGATAATAAAACAATACCCATCTTAAAAGCTGCTACACAATTAACTGATATGACAATTATTATTTCTGGAATAAAGCAAATATATATATATGACGTCTTCTTATTAGTTTAGTTAATATTTAAAATTAAAATTAATGATATAACTGAATTGGGAATAAATCGATAATAGCTTTTATTCAGCTATTCGTTAATTAAAATGATAATATGATAATTTTAAAATTATGATTTCTTATATTTAAACCTTCAAATTTATTATACATCTTGTAATATATACAAAAATAATGGCCCGTATAAAATTATTAAAAATTTTGAAAAAAAAAAAAAAAATGCATAATTTCTGTATATTACTGCATTTATTAGAAGCTATTTAAAAATGTTTTCTAGAATCAATACTTTGTGAAATATTTAATCTGCATATGTCAGTCAAAAGTTTTTTTCTCAAAATAAACTTCAGACGCCCTAAGGCATCTCATTCGAAATAATACAATTCGAGTCGACATTCAAACGTCGAAAAGAAAGAAAAATCAATATTCAATACTAGACAATTTCACAGTTTTATTGTATGCAAAGGGAAGAACAGCAAGATATTCCTCTAAAATGTATACAAAGCAATCCCGAGGCATATAACTTAAATATAATAGCAAATTCATTTAGTTAATTTTATCTTTCATTCACAAACTGGATAAGTAATTCAATCAATAGAAGTATTAATTCCTACTCTAGAAGCTATCTTAAAACAATTGGATTATTTTTACAACATATCGAAATAATCGAGATTTTTTCAATCTCCATAAAAGTAAACAAACCATAAAAATTGTTTTCATTGTATTATTTATGTGACATATTTAGTTCGGATAAAAGCTTTTAAAAATTGGATATCTTCAGTATCTCCTGTTCTATCAAATTTCAAAAGAAAAAATATCTTAAAAGAAACAAACTTCCTTCCTGAATGCGAAAACACTTCATAACTTATGATATTTCTGATGAAAACAAACATCAAACATAGTATTAATAGAAAATAACTGGAGAATTAGAAGCTATAGCAAAATCTTATTTTCTGATTATCGCATATGAATTCAAGAAAGTTTTAGATGGCAAATTGGATAAATTTAATTTGCATTAAACAATGATATTTTGGTATCTAAAGCAGAATTTCTAGAATCGATGAAAAGAAATTGAAATGTTTGATTTTTAAGTTCAAATGAAAATTATTGTACTTAAAAATCAAACATTTAAAAAATGTTTTTAGGTTGAAAAAAATAAATCGATTTTATCAATAAATTATAAATATTCAAAGTATTTTTTACTAATATTTTTTCCCAAAATAAATGCATCAAGGTCTAAACAATTATTATTACATTGTATAATCTATTTAATCGTTGTTATACCATTATTAATAAGACAATACAAAAATATATTTTTTTTAAATTAAAAGATTTAATAATGTTCATAAGCATAATTTATTTTTTAATTATTAATTTATAATAAAAAATTAAATCTCTGTATTCGTTATGCAAAACAGTTGTCATAACAATAAAGTGAAAAATTATCATTGTAGGATTAAATGTATAATATGTTATGTTATCCTTTTTTATTCAACTGGAAAGCATCATCCATAGTTGTAAGCCTCTTAAGCTTAGTGGCCGATGATGTTCGGAAGCATGTAAGGTGAGAGTTTTATCATGGTTTATTGGAAATCGATTCCTGTACGGTATCTCTAAGCTTCCAACTTGTGTATCGAAAATGGTATTAGGAAAATGCTGTTCATTTACAATTTACAACTAGACCTAAATCTTCTATGGTAATCTTTAGTGTCATCTCAAGAGTATTATGTAAAGCTATCTAATGTCGTGTAGTGTCTTATGAGTGTAACAAAATTATTTAATTATAATAATAACAATAATAATATATTAAGTCGCGATAAATGACTTGATTTAATAGTATTACATAAGCGATTAAATTTCAAACTTCAAGAACTAATTGATGAAAACATGAAAACGTATACATTAAATTTTTTTTCGTACTATAATTCTTGAAACTTAATTATTAAATAATAATGATAATATAAATATCATATGACAAAGAAGACAAAACAAAGATAAAATATGTCATTTACTTGAAAGTAAAAACCTGTAAATAACTTTTAGAACAAATATTAATGTGATTGCTATAAAAAGTTTTTAGAAGGGGAAAAAAATGAGAGCTTAAATAACTGATAGTGAGTAAAATGCTTTATTTCGTTATGGAATTTACAAAAAAAGTAGAACATCGATTTGTCGGTATTAATTAAAGATTGGCTGACTCGGCTGACAGTAATTAGTCCTATCACGACAAGATGCAATTGCGATCTTCTAAAAATACACCGAGTTAAAAGAGAAAAAATATTTTCTATGATATTTTCGCTAAAATTATTAGATTCAGCAAATCCAATATAATATGAAACATATTTTAAAAGTTTAATTTATTAAACTTTTAAAATTTATGATGAGTTTAAATATCTAATCATCCTATTATATTAAGAAATAAAAAAGTAAAAATTAATGTATGAAAAGTATTTTCTGCATAATATACATTTATATTATAGAAAATATTTCAGAAATCAACATATGTATTAAATTATTAAAATATTACAGGTTAAAAACATTAAAGCAACATTTCAATTTTTTAAATCCATATTTTGAAAATACCGTAATTGTATTCATTTGTCAAAATATATTAATAGAAAAATAGTTTTTAATCGAAATTCTTAAATTATGTAATGGATATTAATATAACTTCAGTAGACTGTAACTAATTAAATTAATTTTAATTATTAGAATATTAGATTGATAATTATTAGCAATCTAATATTTTTTTATTTATTATTTTTATTTTATCTTTTTGACATAAAATATAAAATTTTTATGTTTTGCAATCGCAATATGTAAAAAAAAATTTTTTAAAGTTCAAATTGATCCAGTTTAAAAATGACTTAAAACTTAATTTCCGTATAATGAAACTGTGGTATTTTAACAAGATTCAACCAATTTCAATTTTACAGTGAAAATACACGTTTATTTTTCAAGCGTACATACATTAATAAAACAAGATTAGTCTTAACTTTAGGTTTGTTTTTTAAGAATATATAAATTTTGTTTAAAGTAACGTTGTTCAATTTTCTCAGATTTAAATGCACAAAAGAAAAATTTCGAGGACAATAAAATAAATACAGTTATAAATCAAATACTGTACGCTATTTTATAGATAATTATTATTATGAACGGAATGTTACAATGTATTTTGTTATCAGAGACAAATAAATCTTTCTAAAGCATATGTATGTTATATGTTAAAAGGTATTATTTTCAGGATGGATTCTTAAAGATAAAATATTAAATTATAAAATTTTCGAATTGATAGCATATTTCCCGAAAAAAAAAACAGCTTTTGAAATTTCATAATGTCGTATCCGATTGCATTTTTGTAATGAATGCTTAGTACTGTATTTTAATTTAGATAATCTGGAGAGCTAAAAATAGCGATTTAATTTTATTTTTCTTACTTGTTAGTACAACAGTTTTTATTAAATATAACAATTTGTGTAAATCTCCACTTACGTAAACTAATAAAATATTTATAGATGCATATTTTATTAGTTTGGGTAAATTAATTGTTATTAACGTGAATACACGTTTTACTAAAAAATGTAACAATATTAATAAAAAACAATACCAACTCGATATTGTTAGTCCCATAGTTTTTGAAAATTGAAATGTTTTATCAGTAACATGTTTCTACTTTTTAGAAAGCTATAAAGTAGCTAAAAATTTTTCCCTAATTATAATTTAAGATACTATGTAAGGAATATAGATTTATATATATGTATAATAAAATATAGTTTCTTTATATATTTATGAATGGTAATTAAATAATAAAAAGTGTTGGAAGAAAATCATCAGTCTAACATCGGGAACACTGTGATATATAAATAAATTCAAATCGATGAAATATATTTTGTAAACTATCTCTATGTGATAGGATAATTAGTTGGATTTAATGGCACAAAGCCTTGTAGGATAAGATGTGCCAATCTTTATGCAAAAATTAAATAAAATAAATATAACAAAAAAATAATAGAAGAGAGTCAAAGTGGTATAAATAGTCACTAGTAAACAAATGATAAGATGACAAACATAACAAATTATGAACAAACAACTAACAACATATAAAACCGAATAAAAAGAACAAGTTAAGCAAAAGTAACAAATAGTAAAATAAAACTAAAATAGATTAAAAACACAGATGTCGGATAAAATCGCAAAAAGGCCTGAACAATTAAAATCTTCAGCAATATCATTGTTTAGAGTAAAAACAGGACGGTTAAAATACCGAACTGCAGTAAAATAACTACAATCAAAAATACGCTTAATAAAAAGGGCATAACGGTTTTGGTTATTTGGGGTTTAATGGCACAAAGACCTTTATAGATCAAGCTGCTTCAGATATTGTATAACAATATGTCAAATATAACAATTAAATAACAAAAGCAAAGGAGGTGGTGTAAATATTCATTGGCAATGTAGTAGTAAAAATACGTAAAACAAATCACAAAAAAGATAACAAAATAAAACAAAGTAAAAATTATAAAAAAGCAACAATAAATATATAAAATTCTGTATAAAGTAAAATAAAATTATATAAAATTAAAAACAGATTTCAGTCAAAAAAGCCAAAAATGCTATAATCATTAATTTCATTACCAATAAGCGTCTTGAGATTAAACTCAGATCAGTTAAAATGCAGCATACGTTCCGTTGTAAAATAGGGACACTCGATTAAAATATTTTAGAGAATAAAATGTATAGAGGACATACGAAAACGCAAAAGAAGAAGGTGTGGCGGATATCGCTCGGTCTTTGTTGTACTCAAGGCATGAAAGTTTGATTATTACTCCAAAACGAGTAATAATTAAACTAAATTAATCTCAAGCATGCAGAGAGTTTGAAATAATAATCAAACTAACTTGCATGCTGAGAGCACGTTCCATTGTGTATCTGCCATGAAACCAAGCAATTAAAAAAGGGGAACCCAATTTTTGGGAGTGGATAGGATGAAAACGGGATGCAGTGTTTTTGAGCAGGCCAAAAAAAGTTAGACTCGGTTAAGCGCTTGCGTAAATATGAAAAATAAAATATCTGAAGTAGCGCTGACTGCATACAACGCGCCCCCGATGCTGGTCGCCAATTTTTCGCATACTTCCGATCGCATACCCGGAATGTCCCGTTCCTCACTCAGCCGTACGCCATTTCCTGCGAGTTTGTTTTAGTTTGCTGCTATTACAGCATATAAGTTTCGTGAAGAAATAGTCCCATTCTTTTTCTCAGCTGTCTATATTTAGACCCACTGAGAGCGAATTGACCTGAGCTTGATTCACTGCGCTGCATCCCTCGTTGCGCACCACTGTTCCTCCATGATAATGTACACATTTGCTCACTTGTTTTCTTTGATGACGAGCGGTCAGTGACATTTTGCACAGCGATTGGTCTTCCTCTGCAATGGACTTCCACACCGCTTCCCTCCTGCCTCAAGTGTTAGGTATGTTCACGTTTTCCACGCCTTTGCCCGGTCAGGATCTACCAAGATATTTGAGATGCCTTGCGCGGTGGATCTACCGACTGATCCGTCATTAAGTAAATGCAGCGGTCCTAATTAACTGTATCTTCATTTTCCAGAGGTTATGTTCATCAATTCCTCGAAGGAAAATCCATTGGGATTTATATACCTTTACAGAAATGCTTCAGTTCTCTCAAAGCCGATGGTTCCACGCAAGGTTTGCTATGGATTCTTTTCGCCACCTAAAAACGCTTTCTTTGAAGATATCCATATATCCGTCCTAAATTAATTAGTTTATCAGTTTTCTTTTTAGTTTTTATAGTCTTGACTTACTTTATCTTATGTTTGCTACTAAATAAAAATGCTCATTAGAAAATAAAAATATTTCAGGATAAAGTGAAGCAAATAATAAATTTCATATATCACAGTAATTCCATTATACTTATGCAGCGGCGTAGCTAGGGGTGGACGGAGAGGCGTCATTTTTTTCGAGGCCACGTTTTTAGCATTAAAAAATTTTTTAAACACTTTTTTTTAATAATAAGAATAGTAAAATTATTAACTATTCCACTATTCAAAATCAAACAAACTTGAAAAGAAGGTGAAGGCTTTCTTGAACTTTTAAAATTTACACAAAAATATAGACTGGAAAAGTTTGTTCCCAACATTGTTATAATAAGAATTTTTTTAATAATTGCGATCAGTGCCGCTAATTGCGAAAGGAGTTTTTCCAAATTAAAACTGATTAAAAATTATCTTAGAACCAGAATGAGTGATTTACGATTAAGGAATCTTTCTATATTATCTATAGAACATTAACTAACAAACGAAATAAAATTATCTTTTCTTAAACTTAATTTTCAAATTGTGTTTAAATAGATTTGATGTGTATTATGTATTTCTCAAAAGAAGGGCGGCAAATGACAGATTACCCCGGGCGCTCAAACTATAGCTACGCCGCTGACATTTGCAATTCATACAAGCTTTTAAATTAAACTTCTTTCCTTTTATTAATTTATTTATAACATAAAAAAATTAATTATTGATTAAAATGTCAGCAATTTTGAAGAAAAGATAATTCTAAGATGATAAAATATTTAGAATTAAAGTATATTCCTATTAAGAATAAGATTTCATGAAGAATAAAATAAGAATTGAAATTAATATCTTTTAATTTACGATTAATTTTAATTAAGTTTTACTAATATTAGACAAGATTTTATTAAAACATGATATCCTCTGAAGAATCTTTAAACAAACGATTGAACTGAAAAAGAAATAACAAAAATACAAAATTTTATGAATATTTTTCAAGGATAGGCTGCTCAATACTAGCAAGCGAAACCTTCGGGCTGGTGAAGTAAACCAATGTAACGACGTCGTAAAACCGATGATATAACAAATTGACTTTGTTTTGTTGTGACAAATTGAAATTGACGATATAACAAATTGACCAGACGTATTCCATATATGTTAGTAAATATGATGACCAGATCCATATAATTAATAAAAAAAGTGTAGTATCCCAATATGAATTATTATACCAAGTTACTCCACTACTTCAGTGGCTTCACTAGCTAGTACTGAGCAGCTTATCCATCCAAAAACATCTTTGATATTTTAGTTCTGTTTTGAATATGCAAATTTGTTAACACTGCAATTCATACAATATCAGTTTTTATTTATAGAACTCTCAGCATCGAACTGAGTTACGAAAGTGTTATAAAAATACAAAACTTTTAAGAATTTATATGAAGTTTTTTAAAAGATATCGAGAAAAAAAATAGAGTAAATAAATATAAATCGTAAGTTTCAGTAAAGTTCGGGTAAAGTGTTCGTTTCCAGTTCTTTCGTTTTCTATGTGGTTCGTTATCGAAGCACTCTTCTACGGACTCATCATTAGCAGTTTTAAATATACAAGTTTGTACATTTTATATTTTATGTAAATAAAGTATAATACATGAACCTGATTCGTTCGGAGAGCTTGGGTGATGCCACTGGTGGTACAGATACTAACGAACAAAATCTTGCAACACGAGGATGGTTACGAGAATCCACAGAGATAAAGTCAACATAGATCGACACGAAAAGCTCCAGAAGTCCACCACTGTCCGGTCCACTTCTGTATACCTCTGGGATCTATCTCCCCAGAGAACC
>WUQG02447702.1:0-13144 GCA_011317285.2 Androctonus mauritanicus
AAATTGTTTATACTAAACATTTTTATTATTATTATCGAAGGCGTAAGTCTACAAGTTATAAAAGTGATATGCAAAATTCTACTGACGAGTTCGTTTAACTGAATTAGCAACTGACCTTTCGCTTTTGTAGCAAGCGCAGAAAAACCCCTTCCACATGAATAATAAATGGGTAACGGTCGGGATTTTTAAACTCGTATTAAACAACCGTTAATAATTTAAACACATTCATTTTCATTTTAAATTCCGATTTTTGACTTTTTTCTATCCGAATTCCAGTTTTAAAACATTAAACCGACTGGAATATCAATTTACTTTCGAACGAAACAGTCTCAGGTTTTAAATAATACAATTGATGATAGCATTCAATGCGTGTGTGTCTGTAACGATCCACAATTACATAATCACGAAGTGGTGCCCGCCCGTCTGAAGCATGCCTTGTACTACTTTACTCGATATTAACTTTTGTCACGTATCGCGTGTCTGCATTCGTAATAGTCAGACGTGCGCATATTATTTTTTTTTTTTTAAATCTCAATTTTCTTATTATCTAGAATTTATTTACAGACGCAAATAGAAAAAAAGACTTCTATTATTATTCTTGCCGTCTGTGAGATTTTGTATTATTATTTGTCGCTATAAATGGTAATATTTTTAGCGTGACACGAAGAAAATTTCGCCGAGGTTAAATAACTGAATGGTCGTATGTATAAAGTTCTAAAGATAAGATTTTGTTACTTTAATGGTTTGCTCCTACATATCAGAGAAGTGACGAGTTAAGAGATATAAATTCAATAATTATATAAACATTGATTGGTGAGGCCGATATAAATTCCTTAAAGAAAAAATAAAATATTTTATTCTATAAATGAATTAAATTACTTTTTAAATAAGTATTTAATTGAAAAAGTTAATACATATATATGCATATATATAAATTTAACTTGCCATATTTTTTTAAGATTAAAACGAAGAAAGTGGACGCAAAACTAACTCACGGAGGTTGGACAACAATCGACGTAAGGAAGATTGTATCGAGATGGCTCAGACATCCCAAAGACAATTTAGGTTTTGCTATTCGTTCTTATGACACAGAAGGAAGAGAAATAGCCGTTACGGAACCTAAAGAAGGTGAAGAAGCATGGGTAAGAATAATTTTTTATCAATGTTAATTAGGAGAACCTAAATATGACAATTTTACGATGAGGCAACTACTTAAATACGTCGTTAAACCTTGGGAAAAAATCAACCCACGGTGATGATACTTTCATAGAATTTTTAAGAGATGACTCTTTAGCACTCATAAATATTTCTATCGCTGTTTCACCGATTTTAGCCAGAGGCAATACTGATGAATCAGCCGTTTGGATCTTTCTTTTCGAATATATTATCTCAATAACATAACAGTATCAGTAGTGCGTTCGAAACATTACGTTTTAATAACCTTCATTTTAATTAGAAATTTGATCATTTATATCTATATAAATTAATCCCATCTTTAATAAAATCATTAAAATTAGCCATTAGCCACACAATCATAAAAATGTAGATTTAATATTATTGAAACGTAATGAAACTTTGCTCTTTACAAAATTTTGCGACCTCTTTGATTAAGATTAAGAAATGATAATGATATGTATTCACTTCAAGCTTTTTCTTTCAGAGACCATTCATCGAAATGAGAATAGACAAGCAACGTCGTCGTCGAACCAAACGCATGATAGGACTAAACTGCGAAGAGAATTCAAATGAAGTGCGATGCTGTCGATATCCGCTGACAGTGGATTTCGAAGAATTCGGATGGGATTGGATCATCGCGCCCAAACGCTACGAAGCCAACTATTGTAGCGGAGAATGCCCCTACGTGTTTCTACAGAAATATCCTCACACTCACTTGGTACAACAGGCCAACCCCCAAGGTTCGGCGGGTCCGTGTTGCGCCCCCCGAAAGATGTCACCGATTTCTATGCTATACTTCGATGAAGATTATAACATAATATATGGCATGTTACCGGGGATGGTGGTAGACAGGTGTGGATGCTCGTAAGATGAAGGCCAACAAGCAATGAAATTGCTCTCATCTTAAGGATCGATTGGACGGAGAGATTGTTATCAATCTGTGTTACCGCCCTCGATCAAAGCAGACTAATTTATTTCGGATAAAGATTGATTAGTTTTATCTTCTACTTAGGAAGTGCCACTGGAAAATGAAAAAAATCTGCAAATTGACAATCTCTCATTATACGAAAGAGATTCGGCCCTAAACTGTAGGCCTATAAAAGACTATTTCGTCTCGCTTTTATAGTCGGGGATGTGTTAGCTGACAATTTCTGCTTTTGTACGCGTCCAAGAAAAAAAAATGGAAGTGTACAAGCGGAGTACCACCAAAGAATGCACGGGAATGTAGTTGTAGTAATGTAACTTATTGCACGTTTAGTTATAAGGTGTTTGTATTCCAACAGAGAAACAATTCGGTTTGTATATTTTTTAGACAAAACAAAAAACGAAAACAAAAAAAAAAAAAACATAAGACAGACAGACTTTCGTATGCTACTTTGGTTAGTGAATATTTTTTGTGGTTTATTTAAAATCACAAAATGCTATGGAAAGGTATGATCTCATATTGCTTCATTTAAAATTATACAAATGTTCAGTTTGTGAACTGTCACGGAGAACGATGGACAACTGTGATAATTTTAACTGTATCTTGATTATTATATTTAGCCAAATTCGTGTTAAAAGACTCGAGTTTTGTACTTTTGTAAAGCAGTGTATATCTCGTTTTAAGTAGCTTTAAGGAAAGATTTTTGCTACACAGAGGTTTACTCACCAATCATGTAATTTTAGAAAGTCGATTGTTCTAAACAATAGAATTGTTGTTAATACATCGAGTAAATGTATTGATTTGACTTGTACACTGCCAGCAGCCATATTTCAAGGAATGTATGTGTGTGAGTGTGTGTGTATATGTGTATGTATGTGTATGTGTGTGTGTGTGTGTATGTAAGTAATGTATATCTTAATTATGAGTGAATGTTAGAGAAAATGTGAGATAACAATATATATATAAGAACGCACAACCACATGACATTTGTTGGTGATACATAAATCCCAGAGTCTTTTCTTTTTTCTAAAAGGAACCTATAAGGTTTTTCATTTCTAAATTTCTAAATATGAAAAAATAAAAAAATAAAATACATTTTTAATGCATCTGCAGTATCCGCATTAATCAAAACATTATCCTAAGGATATTCATAATTGTGCTTGAGATACATGTAATGTTTAGTGAGAAATAAAACAACTGACAAAATGTCTTTTGTAGTTTTATTCTTCCTTTTTTTTAACGCATATATTCGTTAAAGTTCACGTTCTCACCAAAGTGTAAGGCTTCCTAGCGCTTTTCCAGATGTCCCTATTCTCTTTACCTGACTGCATCTGCCAGGTGTTTGCCACAACTCTCTGCTTCCAAACATCTGATGCAATTAATTAATCAAAGAAAAAAAGCGTTCATTATTATCTAGCTCCAAACGGATGCGATGTAATAACATTAAAAAAAATACATAAATCCTTACGTTAATTTTTAAATATTAAAATTAATTATTAGCCAAGTTGTGCTTGCTGCCATCTGTAGATGATTTTTTGTATTAAAAGCAATTTAATATTTTTTCCTACACTTAAAGGTGACTCATCGACACGAATAATATAAAATTTCACTCGATTTTATAATAAAACAGAAATAAATTCGTATTGTATCAGGTATGCAATTTTCTTTTATTCATATTCTTTTATGGCAACACACAAAAAATTATGTTTTATCATATATTGTTAACATTTTGATTGGAAAATATTTCAGTGTGTCTATTTATTACACAAGTTATTTCTGTAAACATAAATCATAATTATGTAGAAATATTCATTATTTAAAAATATTTAAGTAAGTTATTTTCCTTATTTAATAACTTTAAAAATTATGGCGCATATAATAATTACTACAATTGAATATATTGCTCGTAATATTAAACAGTGAGGTTTTGTTTGGGACACTTATTAATTAAAATATAAAGAAATTCCAATAAAGAAATTATGCAATTGCACACTTTTTTGCATCTCTCGCTAGATTTTGTACGCTTTATTAAAGTTATTTCTGCAGGACGTAGCATATGGTAATATTTGCGAATTGTCATCGTAACAATACGCAGTAGTATTAAATTATTAGAATACGAATAAAATAACATCTCCATATGCCAGATGCATTGCACATAGAATAACGTAATACCGGATATGCAGCGCAATATATTTACACGCCAGCCACCTAGATTTATATAAGGAAAGCTAGTATGGCTCCATTAATTTAACGCTAAGTGACGTGTGGTATAATATGAATAAGCCCTTTTAAGGCTGTTAATGCAATATCTGACGCGTATTACTGCGCACATAAGTGCTTTTCACAATGCATTTTTATCTGTCTAACTATATTGTGCATAACACCTATATTAAAAACTCTTTTCATAATAGCATCTAATATTTTATAAAGCATTTAGCGCAATACTTAACACTGCAAATCAGTAGTTAACGTCTCTAATTTAATGTTTGGAAATTTGAATGTTAAATTAGGTATTGATGTAAATATATATATACATATACATATCATTTTATTTTAAAAATTAAGTAATATAAAAAATTCTGAACTTTTTAAAAATATTTTAAACCCTTTCTAAGCTCTCACAAAGAATCTAGCTTCAAAAAAGTGATGATAAAATTGTTATATTTTTTTTTATAAAAACTCTAAAAAACCTGTGCTACGAAGTTAAACTAGCATGTTGCCATCTATAGGAGAAAATAGTAATTAAAACTCGTTAATTCCGGAATTTCATATTAAACATTTATATTTTATCTTTTTCTTTTTTTTTTCACTGCATTTAAAATTATATTTAGTTAGGTTAATCAATTAAATCAAATTTTTCTTTTAAAAATTGTGAAATATTTTAATCGGATTTAAATTTTAAGAAATAAAAAAATTATTTTCAATCGGATAGTAACGTGTGTGTGTGTGCATGTGTGTGAAACTCTGAATTTCCTTAATGCCGTCATTAAAAAAAAAAAAAAATTATATTTAATAAAGATTAAAAATAAATTTTCAGGAAACTCTTTCGACACTAATTGCAAAATAAGAAGTATCGTGTTTGAAATTTTCTTTTTGACTCGTTCAAACGATAACTTACAAGTTAGTTAATAACCTTTGACTGGAAAAACTATTCGAGTAGGTCCAATATCTGCCCACTAACAGCCTTGACTTTCATATTAACGCGAATAGCATCATTAATTTTAATAATTAAATTTAAATTAATTTATGTGACTACTCAAATTATTAGAAAAAATTCTCCTTCTGCTCATTTGTAAATTAATTAATTCAGATTGAATATCTCTTTGCATTTTTATTTTTAGCTTCGAACTTGTTTAATGAATATCGAATTATTCGATAATTTTTCATTGATATGAACTTAATAGAGTGGATTTTTGTTATAATTTTAACTTCGTTATTATAAAATTTATTTAACCTGCAATAATTTAAAAAAAAAAAAAAAAAAATTAAACTGTACTGTGAATAACTATAAATCTTTTAAATTATTCGGGTTATTTAAACTGGCGTAAAACTTCTGTTATTAGGAAATGATGTTTAGTTCTATTCTGATAGTCTAGTAAAATAAAAATATTCTTTTGAATTCATTTATCCAAAAGCATCGGATTTTTTTTTTCTTACAATGCTTAAAACTATTTGCACTTTGATTGTTTTCATCACTGTGCGGAGAAACATCATTTTCTTGTACTCATGTCGTTACTTTCCATTATTTGATAGCAATAGTGTAATGGCAAATGATTCATTGATAGCATTTTTCTCTATATTTGATATAATGGAATCTTTGTTGTCATGTTGGTGCCACGGAAACATTTTCTTGTGAGAAACAAGTAGAATAAATATTAATTGAAAGTTACTACAGATCTATTCAGCAAGAGTGAACAAAGCAATCATTTTAATTGCTTTATTTCGATAAAAACTGCTTTCTACAATAATGTCTTTTGTTGACAAATAGTTTTATCGAATTCCTTAACACTTTTAATGAGTTAGTTGATCATCGTTAATATAATTAAAAGTCTTTTACTTTCATCTGAAAAGTAGAAAATATGACTATATCTTATGATGACGTATATTTTTTTTGTTTAATCTTTAGAGTGGGTTATCATACTTCAGAATATTATGAGCATATAGGCATTCTTGATACATCTTGTAATAATAACATTACAGCGGTGTTCAGTAAAAAACTTTATATAGCCCAAATTTTCGTGAAATGATTTCGTGTTGTGTATTTTAATTAGAGATAAATTATGTATTCTGAAATAATAAATTTTGCTTGGCGTTATAAAATTATCGGTCCCCATTGCCAGGCATTAAAAGTTTCATTCATTATGTCAAAGTATAACCAGTTGATTCTAATCGTAAATCATATGCGAAACGTCCAACAAATTAAATACAAAGTGAAAAATTACATAACCATTCATTTTCATCACAAGTGTAACACTTACCATAACATACCGATAGCATAATGTACCACTATTTAAAGTACAGTAATACATTTGATCGAGGCAGCACGTAGAAATTTCAGTAATTATGTTTCTATTCAGAAAGTTAAGCATTCAGTTGCACTTTTAAATACTGTAGTTTATATTAAAAAGTATGATTTATATGCTGGAAAAATGGCCTTTATTTTTATGTATGCATAAAAATAATTCAGCTTCATTTATTTTTAACATAGTTGTAGTTATAATTGGATTTTTATATGTATTATAACAATCCATCATCCTGCATTGTTCATTATCAATAAACCTTAACCAACAGTTGTTTAATTATATTCGAGTTATCTATAAATTCTCTTTCTTCCTGTTCTCCATAAGAGAAAATTTTTGTTAAGTCAGAAATCTGGAACAACATACTCTTATGAATATTTCTAGAATACGAGATCAATAACTTTTTGAAGAACTGTATAAAAAATTAAAGTAAATAAATCCTATATTTAATGTTAATTAGACTCGCGAATAGATAAAATTTTCAAATAATGTTCTGTAACACTTCAAAATATCTTCGACCTCCTGATTTGCATATTTTATATTGACTAGATTTTTTTAGAAATGATTTAATAATAACTAATTTTCGCTTATGGAGAATTAAAATTTTTTAATGCAACCATCAAACAGTATAAATTTTTTTCTATTCATTCACAGAAAATGATGACAGATACGTATACATTAAAAATAGCCAGTATGAAAGTTGAGACATTCCAACCGTTTTCTTTAAGTCGTTTTTCAGCCAGAGATTATTTAATAAGCTAACAATTTAAATAATTTATAACAAATACGAGTCAAACTGTATCTGCTGAAACTCTCAATGGCATATGCCTACATAAAAAATTCTAAATAGGAAACAGTAACGGATTCCACGGCGAGAATAATTTGGTTATTCACGTCAATTTCCTTTTTTTCTAACTCTTTGTTCAATCAATCATTCAATCGTAGAAAAAGAATGATATTGTTTTAATGCAATTCATATAGCAATCAACTATTCAGTTACATACTTACATCTAAATAGACTGATTTCGTAAAAAATTCAAACACTTTTTTACTAACTTAAAACTTACACTCGGATCAGTTTATTCAAAACATTTTCATCCAGTTTCATCATCCATCCATCAGAAGTTCACACGAGAAACTCATTTTGAATGGTTAAAATGAGTTTATAATTTATAATATTATAATCTAATATATTATTAATAATTTAATTATAAGTAATTTTTTTATATATTATTAAAACAAAATTAACATTTGTTTGTTGTTTGCAGGTCTTTAACTTCTTTAAAAAATCATAAAGCTGAGAAAAGTATTTTTCATTGTAACTGAAGTCTCACATCTGAATTCATAATGAGAGATTTCAAATTTCATTCATGTAAGTAAGTGAAAATTAATTAAACAAGTCTTTTTTTGTACATTAAATAGAGTATATTTATATATATGATAAAGTAAACTAACAATATAACTTAACAAATCTTTGTGCTGTATATAAACATTTGACAAACAATATTTTGCATATTTATAATAATAATAATAATAAAAGTATCTAACTAGAAGTTTTTGCAGAATTAATTTCCTTATTTGGGTGCAGTGCTGGAGAGTTAATTATCATCAAACAAAAATGCAAAAATTTTCAGGAAACGTATAAGAGAAATTTCATTAATTCTTTACGGAACTACTTTACTCGGCTATTCTAACCGAATGGTTTCTACTAAATGAAAAAAATTCTGGTTTCCTTTTCACGTTTTACAAGAAAGAATAAAAAAAAAAAAAAAATTGGGCGATGGAGAAAGTACAATTAAAAAAAACAATTATAATTTATGAGAAACAAGTAGTTCGAAGGCTAGGAAAAATTAAAAAAAATCATTTCCTAATCAGTTTGCTGACCTTACTTAATATGAATATATCGGATAAAGTTATTAAAAAACAAAAGTAAGATTATTTCCCTAGTTATTCCGAAGAAGGGAACGACACTTGGTCTGGCGCCTCGCAACGACGATCAATACTCTGTCGTACTATGACCTAGTGGCGCCGCTACTGGGTCATAGTGAGCGATGATGAATGAGTGATGCTCCATTTTCCACTATTTAAATGAAGAACATAGAGATTCGCACTTTATCTCCAAATTTACAAGTTATTTTCGTTCGCTTCTTTACTGCATTTTGCATTTAAATGCCGATTTCAATACTTTATATCACTTGTAAGAGAAACGTATAATATTAACTCGAAAAGTCCATGAAAACTATGTTAAATAGTTTGTGTTCTATCTATCACCATTTATCACTCATCGTTTCGTGTAGCCGCTATAAATATATCTACATTCTCTTCTTGGCCATTAAAACAATAGATGTTTATATTCCAAAAAAAGGAAAAAAAATTATTTTTATTATTATATTTTATAATTTTCGATAAACCGTATTTTTTCGGTTTTTTTTTACAAGTGAAAATTTAAACATTTAAAATTCAAACTAGATTTATTGGAATACTATAATATGAATACGTCTTAATATGATTAAACGAAAGGAATTGTTTCTTCAATCGAACTAATGTCTGGAAAGTTTCGAAATTTATTAAGATTAAAATCTCAGATGAACAAAACTATGAGCATCTTCGTTAAATTAACTTAATTGTATCACAGAAGTAATGGCAATCGACTTTCGAAACGACAAGCATATGAATCAACAAAGAGAATAATATTTTACACTAATTAATTTCTAAAGTGGTAAAAAAGCCTGATTGATAATGAGAAAAAATCATTCAAAAATTTCTCTTTTTGTCAATCTAGTAACAAGGACGCCAAATTTAGTTTCGTAACCATTGGTATCGGAAACGAAAAAAAAAAAAAAAATATGTATATTGAGTTTTATTAACGACACGCAAACTTTCGCTTTTATATTAGAACGATGACCTGAAGAATTATTTCATGTGGTGGAAGTATGGCGTGTTTGGTCGTTTAATCTGTAATTAACCCTCTTCTGGAGAAGAAAAAAAATTAAGAAAGAGAAACATATCAGTTTTCTAGATTTATAAAAAGAAAATTAACCATTTATAGTGTTTCTCTCTAAGGAGAATTAAAACATTCATTTTTAATAAGTTTACTTCTTCGGCTAAGAGCTTAAATAACTTCAAGACTATGCATTAATACGCATCAAAATTTAAAAAGCCTAGCAGTTTATTTTTAATAATTAGACTAGACTACCAGACTTTCTCTTACTTTAAATAAAGTAAGAGAAAGTCTGGTGCTAAATTTAGATGTATGAATTTAATATTTCGCCGTCAATTGTTTTTCTTTCAGGAGAAATTTCAGCAAGTTTTCTCTAATGATATATATAAAGAGATCTAGAATATTTCTAATTTATCTTCATTCATTTAGTAAAGTTAGACTTGGCGTAATGGCTGTTGTAGGTGTCATATAATCAACAAACCGTTCAAACTTCCGCTAAATTTTATCGATAAATATTAATTTAGACTTTCTACCAGAAACTAAATTTAGATATGTGAATTTAATATTTCGCCATCAATTGTTTTTCTTTCAGGAGAAATTTCAGCAAGTTTTCTTCAATGTCGGAAATACGCGCGTCTTAATAATAGACCCCTGTAGAGGACGCTAACTTGCATGGAGGCGAAGATATGCGCCGTAAGTATCATTATCTGATGTTTCATAAAAACTTAAAAGAGCAAAGTCGGCTATACACATCACAAACAAACATAAATAAACAAAAGTGAATGATTTTTTCCTTTCACATTATTATAAAAATGATTACATATTTTTGATATGTACAGACCGTGGTTAGAAATTTTTATGCGCTATTAAATAAGATATTCTAGCTAATATAATTTCTTTTAAATTCATTACGAACAAATTCCTCCGAATTCTTCAGATTTGAGAATTTTGTCTTAGAAAAATTTTAATTGAGAGAAGTTTTCGTTTTTTTTTTTTTTTATGCGTGGTAAATACAATAGATATGTGACGAAAACATAAAAAAATAGATTAAATTAGCCTTAATTAGGGCTTTAATCTTTATGAATAGCTTAGATTTCTTTTTAGAAAGTTTTAAATATTCATAAAATAATTTTTCTGTTTTTTTTTCAAAACGATAAGATTAACAAAGATCCAATATAATATCCGAGATGACAAAATTTGCACAATGATTATTATATTTAAAGATGCTTTAAAAGCGTTTTTTATCATCAATAAATAGCAATTTATTGATGATAAAAAACGTATTTGTATAGGTTTAGTCCTAAATTTATCTTTTGAAAATTATACTTTTTATGTTTTATTCTTAAAAATCTGATTTTTATTTCTAATAAACGTGAACGTAGAGATTCTTTGACATGATTTAATGCTTTTATTATGATTTTTATGCTTTACAATATGTCTGTTTATTTTGTTTTTCTATTAATCAGTTTCGAAATAATGTGAAACATTTGAATCTGCTTTTAAAATTTATATCTTTTTGCTTTGAAATCTTTTTTTTTTTTTAATTTTAAATAGCATACATCTATCTCTTAAAATTTGCACTTTTATGTTTTAATTTTATAGATGAATTTCTTTTCTTTCTGAATAAATGTATTTTAATTCGTTTAAAATTTATAGTTTACTATAAAATAACTCGTTTCAAATTTACACGAATACGCTTTAATTACTCTGTTATCGAATGATAACAATATTTTCTCTTCTTCTATTATGAGAAATTGCGTGACTAGCGATTTTATGTTCTTTGAATAATAAGGAAATATATTCGAGTATATATTTATATATATATTAAATTTTTATTTCCGGAAATGTATATTCGAAAAAAATTGTAATGAGAAAATAAAATTTTTTCGTAGAAAACTAGTTAATAAGAGTTATTGTTATTACTTAAGATGTTTTGTACTAGAAAAAAGTCAGAATCTCGTATATCAAGTACAAGGTCTTTGGGATACGCCATAGTCATACAAAAGAGAGTGAAACGTCTAGAACAAGATATGAAAAACGTAAAAGTTTTAGGCGGACCCCAGTCGAACGAATGACAAGGGTGGAGACGATGGTCACTTTTCTACGTGCTATGTGGCGCCCATGTGGCGCTCACTCTACGATTGCGAACTACGGACTAAGAATTAAAAATGAGACATATGTCAGTTCACTCATCGTTTCTATTCTTTTGTCAACATAATTTGTCCCTGAAGCATTTGGATGAATGCCACAGGGATAAACTTAACACGTATGAATCGTTATTACATCAAAAATTAGTATTATATACGATATCATTACTTTTACCATTCTTGAATATCTACAGTGGTATAGTTTAAATAAGCCAATATCATCTGAGCATGCATAGAAAATTTCTCGTTTTTGGTCAAATCAGACAAATGAATCTCTTCCTGTATCAAAGTATTGGCAAATAAACGAGGCACTATTCTTTCCTTCAGCTCTCACACGTGAGATATTATCTGGCTTTGAGCCAGGATGTACCAGACATCGGCTAGACGACTCCTGCACAACTGGACATTCGAGACGATGTACGAACGTGAAAATTTATTTTAAATCGTGAAAGGAGTGGTCAGTTGTTAATTATAATCCGTCTACATGTTCTTCATTAACATACAGTTTATGACTATTAGTCTTGGAGGCCTTGGAGTCAAAATAGGTGTGTTCATGTCGAGCGAAGAATTGTCTGTTTAGATTTCCCTGGCGAGGTCGTCTAGTTACAGCGATGGCGAACAGGTCGTGATGGACCACCCTAACAGTTCAGCTAGACCTTGGTGGTTCCGGGTCTGTCGCTCTGTTTGTTTTGCTTATTTTCTCTATCGGACTCTCGCGTTTATCGAGGAAAAGTTCTCAATATTTATTTTTAATCTCAATTATAAGCAATCTAGCCAATTATAATAAACAAATGGAGTTGTTATTGTCTAGCGGACGAGAAAGTTATCCAGTACAGACGAGGACTAATATGTATACATGTAGTCGTGTAATAATTACATTAATGGAAAACTAGTCGAGTGGCGCTTGGCTTGTCGTGTCGTCTGTCTGTATATGATTAGTTCTCATTTTGAAAGTAATTATTCTATGAAGAACGTTACTCATAAAATTTAGCTGTAATAGTAATAGTTTCGTGAATAATAAGAAAAAATAAACTTCGCCATGAAAATTGTTTATTACAACACCTTCTTTCTCTGTCTATGGTACAAAAATGGGACGTCTCATACCATCGAGTCCATCTTTATTTATTTATTTTTTAATTTACCCCTCGTCACCAGAATGCTTCAAAACCAGCAAGATGCCAAAGATGGCTGCACGAAGCACGACCTGGCGTCTCACTGGATGACGAATTCGGCCTATCCACACTCCACATAGGTTACGTGCATCCACACTCGTCTACGATCATTTTGGGAAGATCAGTTTTGATTATATTCATGTCAGGATCGAAATAAATCAATGACATAGGAGACAGTTTCGTAGGAGCACAGCAGGGTGTGATGGAAGCATAAGGGTTTCGGTTACGGTATTCCTCCAGGATGTGCGTGTGGAAACTGACGA
>WUQG02447713.1:0-13142 GCA_011317285.2 Androctonus mauritanicus
TTACCTGGTCTTGTATCACTATTATGAACCCTTCTGTTTCTGTAAATAGATCCCCCTGACTAACCAGCTGTTTGATGCTTTGGTGTCTATAAAGTGTTTCTGAAGGTCATGTGGGTGTCGACGATACGAATGAATTTCAGCACTTACTGCAGTTAAAAGAACAAATATTTTAACTTATATGTCATACAATATTTAAATATTGTACAACATATAAGTTATATATGTATGTCTGTGTTTGCAGTTTTATGTGTATTATGTTACATCATAAGTTTGAATTGTATTTAAACGTATTCGATTGTATCATTATTTAATATGTTCGATTATTCTTTTGAGAATTATAAGCCTGAAGAGTATGCAGAAAGCATCGAAAACGTTTGTTTATAATGTTTTATGAATTAAAATATTTGTTCTTTTAACTGCAATAAGTGCTGAAATTCATTCGTAATGTCGTATTCTCTAAAAAGATGCAGTATAAAATAGTTGTATGTGACATATGGGTGTCTGCCATGAAGTTTCTTTCTACACCAAGATGTTTCTTTTCTTGTATGTGTGCATTGTTGTCTATTAGGTTTGGAGTGTCGTTTTGTAGATTTAATGGTGTGATGTTTTTATATGCCAAGACTATAGCTTTGTGTAGTTGTGATGTATGTTATTTTTTATGAAAGAACTCTCTCAAATTATAGATCTGTCTGTCATGTAAATGTGGAATGTCAATAAGGCCACATCCTCCTTCTTTGTGTGGGAGAGTAGTTCTTTCTATGGCAGATTTCGGGTGATGATACTGGTATTTTGTAAGCGTTGTTCATGTTTTCCTTTGGAGTGATTCTAGTTCTGTCTGTGTCCACTGTATCACTCCAAAGGAGTAAGTCAGTATTGGTATGGTGAATGTGTTGATGGCTTTCACTGTGTTTTTTCTATTCAGATGTGTTTTGAGAATGTTATTTAATCTGTTGGTGTACAGTTTTGACAGTGATTATTATCATCATTATTATTATTATTATTATTAATTTCTGAATATTTTAAATATATTTTAGCAAGAACAAATGGATTATCAAGTAATACTGTCTCCATCAACTGTACATAGTCATAAAAGAAAAAGGCAGAGAGAAATTGCTCATTGTTTATCAATAGATACAATTTCTGACAAAGAGAGTTCTTCACAACCATCTAAATTGCAAAACATTGAAGGAAATAATTCTACAATTAATTCTTCTACATTTGATGATATATTTTCACCAGATGGTTCATTTTCAATAGGTATGTTTTATTTAATAATTTGAGATTATATTATTTTTTTAATTTTTTAACTTACTATTTCTTATATGGAGTTTTGCATGTACTACTAAAAAATTTTGGCAAGATTTGAGATTACATGCCATGGCAATGTGCTTATATACACCATCTCTGTATAGTTATGTGGGAATGGGATTGGTTGGCTATGCGGCATGATGATTTGGTATGTTGTGCTACTGATTCATGAAAACTCATGGTGGATAATCTTGAATCCTGCCAAAATTTTTATATTTCAAAAAGTTTGAAAATTTTCTAAATATAAAACTTTAAATTTTATACAAAAAGCTAATGAAATAATTCTAATATGCTGCATTGAATAGCCAATAGTAGTTTTTTGTTGCAAAAATGTGACAATAAATATTATATTAATTTTCTTTCAATTTGTATATAATCCAGAATATAAAAAAATTCTTTTAATTTTTGAATTATATAAAATTATATATATAATTTCGAGTTTTTAATAAAGAAACTTTAATAAAGAAATATCCTTCAAACAGTTGAAGCTCAATATATTATCATATTTTCTTATGTAATGTTTTTACTCTAATTGTTTCCCCTGATTCTAAGGTTCTCAGATGGCCATGTGGTAAAGCATTGGCTACCACTTAGATGATCTGGATTTAACTCTGAGGAGGAGTTCAATTGCATCTTTACAAGCCTATTATCTGATGGTCATTATTACAATTAAATGATATCATGTCCAAATAAATGAAGCAAATTCTGATTATTTTCCTGATTTGTTTTTTTCTATTTTAAGATTAGTCCCAGATAAAGTTGGATTTAATCAATTGCTGTCTCAATTGATTAAATCCAACTTTAATGTTTTACAGTTTTCATAAGAACCAGATTCCCAAAAACTGCTTTACAAAATATAATCTATGTTTTTTTTTAATTTTTTTCAATGAAAAATCACACACATGAATGCTATAAGATTTAAAATTATTATTAAAATGATAACTAAAACTCTTAAGATATTTCCATTTCAGTTTAAAGAAATACAGTTCTAACTAATTATAAGTAAAGACAATAAAAATATTGTGACTTTGAAATCAAAATCAATTGATTCATCAATGATCATGATCATAATGAAATCAGAATCAACAATACTATTATTATATTTCATACTACAAATATTTAGGGCATATTGTTGCAATAAAAAATTACTTTGATCTAGGAATACAATAGAGAGTTAACAATGCTTGGAAAAGCTATTAGAAAATGAAGCATTGGAGGAAGGAAAAACTCTTAATTTGCCTCAAAAGAAAACTCTTAAATGTGGTCACCTTCCCATCCCGGATTATGGGATATGTAAGGGTTATATGGCCCAAAGATCAGGAGACATGGTAGTGTTCTGAGCTATATATGATTCCCAAACATCAAGCTACATGGTAGTTTTCTAAGCTAAATACAATAGTCACTGACTGATTATTGTATTACAGAAGTCATCATAACCAAAATTCAACTCACTGTAACTTTGGTCCTAAGTTAAATATTATTAATCTGGTAATTATATTTGAGAAAAGTATTCAATAGGACACTGACTGCCAAATTAAGTTTCATATCCAATTAATAATAGAATTAGAACAGTTTAAAGATTGCATCATTTTTTTTCTTCTCCTCCTCCTTCATAAACACCTGTACAGATTCCATTGTTCAACTGATATTGATGAAATTTGAAATATATGTATTTCTTAGATTACTTAAGGCTGTCTGAAAATTTCAGCATGATCGGGTTGAAATAAAGAGTGAAATGGGATCTGTTGAAATTTTATATATTACATTGTTTAATTGCTTTTGATTAAATTTGGAATATAGGCATAACCTAGCTCAATTAAAATCATCTGAAAATTTTGGCCCAATTGGACTAAAATTAAAAGATGTAGAAGAAAATGAGTCTCTTCTCTAGAAATGCCTCTATAAGTCATATCATTCAACTGATTTCTAACAAATCTGGAATAGTAAATGTTACTTATGTTAATTAAGGCTTTCTGAAAAATAGTCTAAGGCCAAAATGAAGAAAGTAGCTCTTTTCATCATGAACTCTTCTAACATTCAACTGATTTCGACTAATTTTGATATACTATATATATGAATACGAATGTTTTATTAAATTTATTCTAAAAATTTTGATTCAATCAAATTAAAAATAAAGAGGGTATTTAATGTTATAACAACAATATATTAATATGTCTATTTCAGAAAAATGATATCCTATCTAAAAATTTAATATGTAAAAAAGAAAAAAAAAAAGCCAAGTACTAATCAAGTAACAGCATTTAAATTTTTTTAAATCATCAACCAAAGTAGCTGCATCTAATTTGTAACAAATATTCTAATTCTTTAGTACTGTACTTGGTGTTTTTACATATTATATGCTTTTGATGAGATAATCTATTCTGTCTACCTAGACTCATAGGCTCAAGATCTGTCAAAAAGTCTTGGGAAGGAGAATGCTTGGAATTATACAAAAAGACAGGCATACAAAATGTAACATAAGGGAAACAACAGGAATTACAGATGTAATCTGGAAAGTAAAAAATTGAAGTGGTACTGGGCTGTGAACAATCAGCAAGATATCAGGATGATAGATAGTCCAAAAGAGAAACAGAATGGTTACTAAGAAAAGGATTAAGAAAAATTGGAAGACAAAAAAGGGAGAGGGATGAAATCACTCATTGGCATGGCACAATATGGACAAAAGTGGCATAGGACAGAATTGAATGGAAGAGACTTGGAGGACTTTGCCCTGTAGTGGAACACAAATAGCTACAACAAATAATTTTTAGGATATCCCCGTATTAGCAAGAAGAAAAGTATATAATCTCAATTGTTTTTGTTAATTTTATCACTTTGTATTTGTGAAAGAGCATTTTTAAATATTTGCATGTAATAAAAAAAATATTTTCTACATTTAATTTCTATTAATCCAAATATATATTCATTTATTGATCATTGATGAAAAATAAGATAAACTTTAGTATAGTGAAGATCAAACTTAAGACTTATCCTAGTTGGCAATTCATGAATTTATTTGAAATTGTAAAATTAAAATAACATTCTAAAATAATAAATTTAAAAATAAGCTTTTTAAATACAATAGAACAAATCATATCTTTTAGGTTCTCCCATTGAAAATTCTCATCTGAGTCCATTGAAGCCAATTGTAGATCTCAAACTTATGACAGCAAGGCAGCAAGTTTGTACTGAATTGTTGCAAACTGAAACAAATTATGTTAGTATTCTTAAAACTATTGTTATGGTAAGTATCATAATTGTAACTTTGTTGTTCTAGATTTCAAACATTAAATTATTTCAAATTATTTGTTTTGAAATTTGATTGATCTATTTATACAATAAATTTCTGTATAATGCATTCTCCTATAACACGACGAAAAATTTGACTAGTACTCATACAATGCTATAAACAGTCCTGCATAATGTAAGGATAAATTTTTTAATGTTACTTACCTATTGCTTATAATATCTGTTGATTGTAATAAAAATCAAATAATGTTTATTTCATTTCCATGACAACGTTTAACCCAACTTTTTTGTTGGGTTATATGAATTCATGTTTTCAGAGTCCAGGTTATACGGAGTTTATTTGTATATAATATTTTTAAAAATTTTGTTACCTGTATTCTGTTTGTTTTTCTTTATGAAAAGAAACTTCTTTAAAACAAGTTAATTAACAATCTGCACACAATAAAATCATATTTGAAACTAATGCACATCTTATTAAAATATGCAGTCAATACTGGAATTCAGAGACAAGTTTAAATTTGCATGAAATCATCTGATGATGCATGTCTCATATAATGTGATTTCCTATAATGCAGAATGTAACCGTGTGCGTGTGTGTGCGTGCGTGCGTGCGTAAATTGTTGTGTGCGTGCGTGCACATAATTCCTTCCACCTGTACAGGTAATGAGGCTAAACACAAGCACAGAGACTATGGTTTAATAAACCAATTGCTTTCTTTTATTAGACTCATAAAGAGAGCTCTTTACAATTTTACAATAAAATCCCAACATAAAATGCCAACAAATTACAGGAGAATACCTTTCGGAAAAGTTCAAACAAAAGGGAAAGTTCTAGTCCAAGGTCACTGGCACAACGGGGCAATGTTGGCACACAGATGAAGTCAGTATTGTCTCCTAGGTGGTAAAGATGAATGGATTGGTATCTGTTTTCCTTTTGCCGATGAGAATGACAGATGTAACAG
This sequence comes from Androctonus mauritanicus, assembly GCA_011317285.2. Lineage (NCBI taxonomy): Eukaryota > Metazoa > Arthropoda > Arachnida > Scorpiones > Buthidae > Androctonus > Androctonus mauritanicus. The sequence continues at coordinate 5,519 of WUQG02447713.1, forward strand.
AGGATGGCAGGGATGAATGGTGAAGATACAATGGCAATGAACAAGATGCACAAACCTTACTAATTTCTTTCAACTGACCAACTCCATCTTAAAGTTCTCACACCAATTTTTATATCGGCTCTGGTGACTTAACCTTACGCCTCCATTAGAGAAAAGCAAGATCATTGTTTAGAACATTTGTTCTCATGCAACACCTATGTTTATAGTTAACATGATTTAATTATATTGGGGACAAGAGTCCATAGTTGGGCTATTCAACACTTTATCATATATCACCCCCTGATGCATCTCTCTCTCTCTCTCTCTCTCTCTCTTCCTCTCCCTCTCCCTCCCCCTCCAAATTCCTTTCTCTGTTTTTTTTTTTTATTTTCAAAAAGAAAGAAAAATCTGGAGATGAGGAAAGACACGCCACATCCAGCCCGAACGCCTGTCCCTCATAGTACTAATTGAAATTTATTACTCAAATTACTAACCATACTATAGCAGGGTCAGCACTAAGTGAAGCCACATTAAATGAGGTATTCCTGTACACAAATATATTTTTTCTAAGATATTGAATTATAAATTGAGACCCCTAAAATTGTGTGGTCCAGAGCAATCCCCTCTTCCCCTTTGATATACACTGTATATATGCATGCATGCTAACAGTTTGAATTTACTGATTCCAACATATCTTAAATTTTTGCATTAATGGTATATATGCTCATGTATAGGTCAAAAAATGTTTACAATAAAAATTATTTCTGTAGTGAATGAATTTATATATGAATCAGTTAAAAAATGAAATAGTTTTGCACTTTAATATCCATCTAGGATTTTTTTTTTTTTTTGCAAAATTTTATTTGTATTAGTATATTTCAGAAAATTCACATCATTGCCTATGTAAGATGCAATGAATTTAAATATGATAATGTAAGAATAGGACACACATATGTAATGAGTTTTTCAGTATCTCTGACTTATTTGAGTGATACTTTCCAATCAAATTGAAACAGTGAATACACACAAGTTACATTTCTAGTTTTAATCTTGTGATCCTGCAGTAAGTTAATGTTATTTTAACAGAGTTGTGTTGAATATCTCCTGCCATTTCTTATGCACTTTTGCTGTATTTTCAATTTTCCAGTACATTTGAAGGATCCATATCCACTGTTCTTTAGGCAGATTATCAGCCATAGCATCTCAGCATCTAAAAAAAGAAAGGCATTTATTGTCTGCCTACTTTCAGGACACACTATATTTAAAGACTAGAGATAAAATAGTGCTAATTTCTTCCACCTGTATTTATGGCAAAAATACAGGTGGAAGAAATTAGCACTATTTTATCTCTAGTACCTGTATTTATGGCAAAAATTTATTTCCATTCTGATTGCTGTTATAAAAAAAAAGAAAAAAAAATGCCCAAGTGTTTGTTTTTTGTTTATGTTTAAAATATAATGGTCCTCATTTAATATTGGGATTATGTTCTGAAAATCACAACTTTAACTGAAATGATGTTAATTGAAACTAAAATCTCCATTGATCTAGTGTTATAAGACAGGGTTACATTCTTAAATTCTGGATTAGGAGAGAGAATATTTGATAATTTTTCTCATTTAAGCATTATTATATTATTCACTAATAGAATAAAATGAAACAAAAGCATGATTTAATCGTAAACTTTAATTGCAAAATTTTGCAAAACAATTATATATTAAGTTTTACAGGTAAAGAAAATTATTTTTTGATAAAAGATAAGTTAGAACTCATGGATGTTATATCCCTGATTAGTTTTTTAATGTCAGTTCTCAATCATTTACTAGTCAATAAACTGATGAGATATTTCTGTCCTAATCAAAGATCTCAAAACTCTTGTGAAGATTGCTAAACTATATAAGATGAGAATTGATGAGCCTGACATGGATCCCGCATATAAATTTTCCAAGGGATGAGTTCATAATTTGATTCTGGGTCCTCTGATTGAAAAGCCAAAGTATTCCCATCTGGTCAATCTAGCCAAATATCTTGTGTGCTATATGGTTTCATTAAAATATATTAACAGCTTCTATTATACTGCTTTTTCACTCTTATCATCACTCTTATTATTATCACAACTGTGACGTGTATTGAATTATTTATAGTATTTAAAATATATTGTACATAGATAAAATTAGTGCTCATGTAGAAAACATGATAACGATATTTTATAACTATCATAGGGTTTTGCCTTGTATTCTTTCTGTTATGAAGGAAAATTTTAAGAAAATACAGTTTTATTGTGTTTCTTAAAATCTTTAACTTTTTTAATTTAACTTTTGTTAACAAAATAAATGAAACAACATTAACTGAAGTGACATTAAACAAGGACCTACTGTATATAAGAAACAAATATTCTTAACAATATATTCTTTAAGAATTTTTACTTTCAATTTATCAAATAGATTGAAGCAGTATGAGGTTTATTGTTATTTTCCTTATGATGGTCTCTCCCTATTTTTACCAGCATATCCAAAAAACAAATGAGTTATTGTCTATTGTGGCTTCGATGTTAAATCCACCTAAAAGTGTTTATAATAAATAAGTTGATATTTTCTCCAAAAAATGGGATAATTTTTTTTTTTTTTTTTTTTTTCAAGTTTCTAAATTAAATGTCTAATTAAAAATAAAAGGCTGGAAGTTTCATCATTCTGTAAATTATGCTAATATATTAAGCATAACATAAAAATAAAACATTTTCCATAATAGTTCAATAGAAATGATGATGATATTTTAAATAAATATTACAAAAACATACTAACAATCTATAAATATATCTAATCAAATATTTTGTCTGATGTAAACTTAGTCATCCCTCATATTTATGATCAAGACATATGGAACTGTATAGATTTATAATTTATACAAAAACAATGTACAATATTATATTTAAATAATTTTTGAATATTTGCTAAATAGTTAATAAATATGTAATGATTATAAATATTTTTTCTCTTATTTGGGATATAGATTTGCAATGCTAATAATTGCAGCTTTTTGAGTGAGTAACTTTCTTTTCAGTCAAATATGGCAAAATTTTATATTAAAATCTATTTGAGTAAACTTTTTATCATCTTGCAAACGTGTAATAAAATATATAAATAAAAATAAATTACATTGTAGTTTTTACATGTTGACATATGTTATCCTTAAAAAATGCTACTCAGTACCTAATAAAAGATGTTAAACAACATCTTGAATATTTACAGAATTTTTTTAATTTATAATGATACAATTCAAAATATATTAAAAGTTAATCAGAACAAATTGATTCAGATTTATGAGGGAACTACATTTGGAAATAAACATATTTATAAGCTCATAAATAAATCAAAAATTTAAATACAAAATCAAGAAAAAAGGAGCTATGATGATTTCAAATAAGAATAAAATGGTCATCAATAGAGTTAAAAAGAAATGTCAGTATATATATAGAAAATATGATTAGAAAAATAATTTCCTTGTCTAATATGCAATAATTATCAAAAAATTACAAGGAGATCTTGGTGAACAATTATCAATATGTTTTAATATTAATTGAAATTAAATCTTTTTAACTAATTCATTAATAAATAATTCATATAAATAAAAAAGCAAGTCATCATCTATACTTCAACTATATTTTCTCCTCCATTGATGATGATATACTTATTGGTACCATGTTTTCAGTTAATGCAATTTAGTTTATATATGAATTAAATCTTACATTTACATCTTTACTAATTCTGTTCAACTGTTTTTAGAAACATTTAATTTCCATTATAGAATAATCATTCATGATAGAATTTTATTAATATTTGCCTTTTAATATAATTCGTGAGATACTTTTATGTGATTATAATGATTATGTTACCAATTAATTATTTTGTAATATGGTGTGTAGGAAAAGAATAACAAGATATATTAATAAAAGTATAAAAGTTAATAATAATTTATTCAGAGAAGTTTTTTTGACTATTGGTCACTTCACTGTTTTTATCAATGACATGACTTTCAATTCTAGAATCTAGCATTATTTAAAATCCATTATTCTGAATTCCTGAGGTTGCTGGAATTCAGAACAGGTACCATGACATTCAGAACAGGTACCATGCATGTGCAAACAGGTATCATGTGTGCACATGCATGGTACCTGTTTGTTCATATTTAATTGTATTTGCCCAGGAAGTTGAAATTTGAAAATGTTATAGAGAGACCATTGAAATGATATGCAAAAATCTGGCAACCAGATATTCCACCCTGAAGGAGTTGAAAAGGAAGATAGAAAGCTAAATTTCCTATGTTTAACTTTTGGAAACTTTTTAAAAATATATAGTTTTTTCTCAATCATTTGAATATTTTATGTGGAGAAAAATATCTCTTTATATGTTGATTGAAAAAATTATGCTCAAAAGGGGATCAATAAAAGTAACAGCTTCCAAATTTGATAGATTTTTAGCATTAGTTTGATTTTGATGAAAATCAATATCTAGGAGTGTTTAGGGCTACAGATCACAAATGTGGTGATAGTTTTTTTTTCCCATCTTCAAAATAATGAAGCCAATATGATGGTCTAAAATTCAACAGATATTTTAATTTAGTCCAACTTTGTTTTCTATTTTAAATCTTAAGTACTAATTTTAAAATCTTCATAAAGTCCCATTTCAAGATGACATCATTCAAAATTTTAAAAATTTTATATATATAGAACTAAAAAACACATTAAAAATATTATGACAAAATTGTGTTTTTGGCTGGACTAACTGTCTGGAAACATTATAGCTTTCCATGCAGAGAATCTGCGATTTTGAATCTGAGTCCCATTCCTTGGAAAATATTTTAGTTCGAACCCAGGCTGTTAATGACCATCCTTAACAAGTCTACCTTCCATTTATGTGAATGGCTTATGATAGGGCTTTGATTTGTCCACTTGCTATTTTTCAATCTGTTGAATATTATAAGTTATTGACAAATTTTTATCCAAGTGCCATAAATATTCCTTTTTACATACTAATATTTTTATAATCTTATATGTTAGTTTATTGTATACGTAACAATGAAATTAATAATTGATTTTAATAAATATAGTAACTATTACAGTGGTATCTTGCAATTTGACATCCCACAGTTTGTCAGTCTTGCAATTCAACAGTTGAATTTTACAGGAATGTGCATGCATGGAATTGTATGATGTGATTTGTTATTTGCATGGTTATTTGTCACTTCTTGTTGGGCTGCTTTGGTGTTTACTCGTGTTTTGTGTTTTTAATTTTCAATTCTGCATTTTTCAGAAAATAAAAAATTTTGTGCATCCATAGTTATTATTTGAGTGAAATTTAGAGATGGGTTCAAAGAGAAATGAACAGAGGAATAATTCAGGAAAGAAGAACACTTGATTGAGCATAGAGAAGAAGAAAGAAATTGTAGACAAAGTGCAGAAAGGTAAAACAATTACAGATGTAGCTCAAGATTATGGCATTCTAGGACAAATTGGCAATCTTTTTTTCAACAGAGAGAGATTATGGATGCTAGAGTGTCTGCTGAAACAATAAAGATTTCTGGCAAGAATAGATCTTTAATCAATGAAGAGATGGAAAAGCTGCTTCTCATCTGAATTAGACAGACTGATGGAGATCCAGTAATATTAGGCAATGATCTGTGACCAAGGCTAGGTTAATTTTCAAAGAATTGCAGAAGAAAACTCCAGGATGTACTTCAGATCAAACTGAGGAATTTAATACAAATCGAGGCTGGTTTCATAGATTCAAAAGTAGAAAAGGATAAAGAATTCTTTATTCCAACATCCAAGAGCTAATAAATTGTGTGTATTGTGTATAAAATAGTGTATTTTGTAATTTAATGTGTTACACAATAGTAATAAAATACATATAAAGTAAAGTAAATAATATAGTGTATCACTCTCACTCACTCATTAGAGGAGTAGATGGGGGTCTGACAACAAATTAATCTATTTTGCATAGTCTCTTATGGGAAAAATTGTCCTGCAATTCAGCAGTTTCTCAATTTGATGCTAATTCAATGACAGATTAGTGTTGAATTGCGAGGTACCACTATGTTTGAAATTTTTACTGCAAAATTATATTATTTTTACAAGCAAATATATATATCCTTATATATTTTTTATTTAATAAATTTTGGTTCTATTTTTGTTTGTTTGTTTTTATAACAAATTATAAAATTACATAGTTTAATAAAAATATTTTATTTTTAATTTAATTATAAAAGTTATTTAAAGAACCTCTTGAGCAACCTGATCAAACAGGAGGACCATTATTGGACGGAACTGAAATAAAAATAATATTTGGAAACATTCCACCGATATATGAAGTGCATACTAAATTACGTGAAGATTTATATTTTTTATTACAAAATTGGAAAGAAGAAAAGAGTGTTGGAAATATTATTCTTAAACATGTAAATTTATTTTTTCAATATTAACGTAAGAAATATTTCATACTTTATAATATATAATTTTTATTTCTTGCAGTCAAATGACTTTCTAAAAGCTTATCCTCCTTTTGTGAATTATTTTGAAAAGACTAAAGAAGTGTTAGTTCATTGTGATCAAACTAAACCAAGATTCCATGCTTTTCTAAAAGTAAGATCATCTCTTCAGTAATATTAATATTTTTCGTATTTTATTTTTGCATGTTTCTAGATTTAGTATAATATAGATAATTCAAAATGGAAAGGGATAAAAACTTGTTTAGTGTTATAAAAATTATGAAAATTACAAAAATTATGAAATTATTTTTTATATAGTTTTTTGTGTTCAATGGACTGTTTGAAGATAATTCAATATTAATACAGCCATCTGCTAATATCACAGTTCATTCTTAGACTGATGATGATATTTGAGATGATATAAATTGAGACAGATTTTCCTATAAATACAATGTTAAATGGAATGATTTGATTCCATATAAGAAATTTTAACCACAAAGGACATATGTAATTATTCTGTACTTATAAAAGGTTTTAAAAAATATAAAATCTAAAAAATCAAATGACAATTTAAGGAAGGAAAGGAATTCTCTCTTAAACCACAGCTAGAGCATCTGGATAATTGCTAATGTTTAATAATAGAAATTGCAATGTACAAGTTTTTGACTGTGACATAAGGAAATCAATCACTAGTGTCTTGCAAGATATAAATACCTCTTCTTCTCTCACTATCTTAAAAAACAAAAAAGCATCCTCTTTATCCCTTGCATTATTGTTGTTCATTTCTCATTTGAATCAACTGTCCTCAAGAATTTCAATGCAATTTCAATAAGTCCAAACTCTTAGGCCAATTTTGAAATCATGATCTAATCTTCAGGCTCAAGTTAAAATCAGATTTTTTTTTAATATGTTTTGTTTCCGAGTTTCAATAAGATCATTGACTTCCAAATCATGTTTGTTGCCATAACATCTGAGATTTCTTTATCAACTTTGTCAGGCCTGTTATCTATGCAATCTGAGATTGCTTAGACCAGTGGTTTCAAACTCAAATTGCATGCAGGCTGAATGTGCAATTTGAAAGTTAAATGAAGAGCTGAATATTTTTAAACAAAATTACAATGAAAGGAAAATATTTTACTGATACAGTAGTTACTGATAGCACAGT